>JAODLL010026446.1:0-24286 GCA_026546735.1 Forbesichthys agassizii | reverse complement strand
AAGCTCTGCGCAACGAACTTGACCATTCAAAACAAAAACAAAAAAATGGCGATAATACCGCAGACCACGGTATTGGGCCACCCTTAATCACCGCAAGGACATTTTCTTCCCCGCAACAGCCCTAAAGTGTCATAATATTATTTTCCACTGTCACACCTGATCTGATGCTGACCCATTAGCTACAGTAGCTATCCTGCCAGCCAGTGTTCTAGAACGGGGTATGTTAAGTTGTCACTCGTCTACACACTAGCCTTGCAGGGCCACACTTATCAGACCATCGTATATATGGGAGGGAGGGAGCAGTAAGCAGTTTAACACTTCCAAACAAATTAAAAAACACGTCTAGAGAGGCAGGGAAAAGCAGACACACCAACCAAACCAAACAAAAATATTATAGCCATACATTTAACCCATTATAATGATTAGGGGGCATATGGGGACATTACAGGCAGAGTGAGGTACTGCAAGGAGGGCGAAGGCCCGAGGCAGCACAGCAAGGTCTTCAAACCCGTTATTGAGAAAAACTATGGGTGACATCACGAAGGGTTTGTCCAATTATATACAGTCTATGGTTCCGACGAAAACACATGGCCAGGGAACAGTCTGTGACCAGCTCAGACCCAAATGTGGGATAAATAAAGGACACAAAACCTCATAAGCTTCTCAAATGTGAAAAGTAGGCTATTCTTTGGACTATGGGAAAAAGACAATGCATATTTAAAAAATGTTATTTGTATATTTGCGATAGCCTACATCTTTGAAAGGCTGAACAACACCACTAGTGCCTGGCTGATTGATCTGAATACAAAAAAAAGAAAAAAATGTTTCAGTCATCAATGCCCGATTATTTTTACACTGTAATTGGCAAGATGCAAATGTTTCATGAATCACATGTGAACCCTATCGTGAAGTAGTTTCTGCACTCAGATCTGCGCTGGTTTCTACACTGGATTGATAAATGAGGGCCACTGTCCTGAGCTGTCTGACTGCTAAATGAACAGATGCCATCTATGTCGGAAAGTCTAATCATCAAATGCAACCGTGAACAACAGCCTCTCGCTTTTCACCCCTTTTGATCGGCCATTTTCCAAATAGTCTCTTTTATGTGCAACTATCAGCAATGTTACCAGCAGAAAATAACAAGCCTCTAATTTGGTCGACAATGACCAAAGCCATACCTATGTAGCTGGTCTGGGTGCTGTAGTTGACTCTGGCCTGTGGGGACGGAGGCTGGACCTGGAGTTGTAGCTGCCCCTGGGCCTGGGGTTGCTGCTGCTGGGGTGCAGGTGAGGTGAACAGGCTCTGTCCGGGTGGGCCATGGGGAGACGGTGCTTGGGCTGGAGCAGGGGAACTGAGTACTGGCTGGGGCTGGTCCAGTTTGGTTTGTCTGAGGCCCTGCGTCTGCTGTGGGGAGGCCGGTTGCTGCTTGGGGCTGGAGTTAGTCACCTGGCCCAGGGGAGACAGCTGGAAGGTGGTGGGTTGAAAAGCCTTGTCTGGGGTGGAGGAGCTACGGGTGATGGGGGGGCCCAGCAGGGCATCTAGGTGGGGGCTGCTGCTTAGGACAGGGGAGGATGGAGTTGCCGTGGTGGATGGAGAGGGAGCGGTGGTGATTGGCTGCGTGAGGCCAGGCAGGTCATGGATGGGCGGAGGCCCTTTGTACGGAGGGGGGTCAAACAGCCCTCCAAACTCCATGTCCTGGTTGTTGATGAACTGCAGCATGTCTGGAGATGGACAGAAATCACAATCACCTTGTAGTCACATCGTTCTGTACAATGAATGTTAGCAAAGACCATCATTAAATTCTGCAGTTTGTTAATAGTCACTCTTTGCTAACCTGCAAAAACTGACATTGTTATGCTAGGCTGCAAGTGTGCCATTTGCATAACAATGTCAGTTCTACAATGTTACAAATAACACATTTTCACTTTCTTTGCCCTCTTTAACTAGGTCTGTGGTGAAAATTACCCTGAAAAATAAGTCGATACTTGTTGTGCAATATATGGACAGCAATTTTTCAGGAGTGAATAATATTGCCTGCGTGTTGCTTGCTGAAAATAAGAATGTTAGTCGTGTGGTGATGCTTTTGTGCTCTTGTCTGCCTGCTTGTAGGCACTGCTCCACACACACACACACACACACACACACACACACACACACACACACACACACACACACAGCAAAAGAAGAAGAAGGTGAAAGAAGTGTTCCTCAAGGTTTTAATAGGTGTTTTTTCATACGACTGCATAATTCCAGCCAACTACATCTGGAAGAAATTCTTCAAGAAAACTTTGGGTTTATTTTTAATACTTAGCCAAGCAATGAAATTGGTTTAACCAATCATAATAAAACAATTGATGTCACGTGACACTAGCGGAAAAACATTCTTTACACGATTCTGACAATAGAATAATTTATTGCAAATTATTTCTGGCACAATATATCGCCCAAAAGAAAAATATATATTATTATTGTAACAGGCCTAATTGTAACTGACAGTTGGTTGTGACAGAAATTACACTTTTTTGCCAAACATCTTGACGTGGTACAAAAAAAACAGCTTTTAGGTATCATTAGGTAACATTTCAAAATCTATAGCAGAGTGATATTCATAAATAACAAATGTGAGTAGGAAGAAAGAACCTAATATATAATTTGATGGTAGGAATATAGGGATAGGTATATATAGTTATATCAGTGCCCTACCATTGACAATGTATTGGTTTGCTTCACTAGATTTGTCTATGGTTGGTAATCCTAAAAATGTTGGACCTATAACTTAATGTCTTGAGCTGTGAAAAGAGCCCATAAATGGCTACATAATGAAGACTCACACTCAAACCTCACACCACTTAGCCAATGGCATTGGTAAACTGATCATGCTATAACAAACCAAATAAAACAGTAATGCACAAGCGCAAGGAGAAATATCCACTTTGTGGACTGCACTGGCAGTCAGTAGGGAGTTAAATAAAAGCCTTGTTACAGAGACACAATTTAAGATTGATTTTACAGGTATGGTAACATGCATCTAAACAGTTTGTCCGGTTTTTACATATGCACTGCTGAAACCAAGAAAGAAAGGATCAATATAATATTTTACAAATCATGACTACTGAATGGCTGGAATATGGCCACATAACACATTGTTTTTAAATACATGTTATTAACTGTCTGCTAGAAAAGGTTATACATAATAAGACTTAGTCAAAATGTTGACGTGTCTGGGTAATATCAGTATAAAGGCTTAAGTTCGTTGTGACTTCACAGAAGCACAGCAGCCTGGATTTGTAAACCAATGTTTTGCATGAGGTGATCGTTTCTGACCAATCAGAGAGCGCTTCAGATTCTCGCTATGTAGACCAGCCCCCAAGACAGAAGAGTGAACGTTTGTCTGTGCTGAAATCAGGTTACTATCGAGCACCACCACAGGGTTACTGTCGGTCAAATGTGGGATAGGATGATAATGGCTGCTACCATGGATGGGATGCCTGCTACAATCCCTGCTAGTACAACAGGTCGCAATATATTTTTTGCACACACATATATAGCCTACACATTGAATGCATGATTACGGATTATATTGTAAACACACTCAAGATGTGTCATTGCAACTATAGCTTTAACACGCTTTTACTTACATATATTGTACAGTAAAACATTAAGAACATGTACGGAACCCCCAATGAAACAATTAAGTTGCTCAAACAGCATATGCCGGCAGATCAAAGTAAATTGTTGCGTCAATATTATACAAACGTAATTTAGCACATGGGTCAATCAAGGCAAAGTGAGAAGCAGAATCCAGCACAGGGACTGTACGAAGGTAACCTTATTGTGAGTCTGTCGGGGGGCGGGGCACTATGCAGACAAGACCAACTAGCCTGCTTGCTAGTATTTTAGCTAACACACTAGTGTCAATTTGCTGTATTGTACGGTATGTTATCGAGGCCAACAATCACAATAAAGTACGTGTATCCTATAAAAGCTCTATATTTAGAGTGTTAAAATGTTATAGCATAAGAGTTAACGTTGGCTAAGTGAGCAAATGGCTGGATCTAGATGCCATGATATTAATGACGGTCACATATTATTTAGCTAGGTATAGGTTTCAGTTTTCAAGACTATGCAAGACTATGCAATATGTAGTGAAATGTGGAAGGTACCGTAGACAGTTCTGGTGGTACCGTACAGGTACAGTAGCTGGTACCGTACAGGTACAGTAGCTGGTCAGTTCCATTTCATACAACTGCTGTTACTTACCATCAATGTCGTTTAAGAGAGCTGTGTCAATGTCGCTTGGGTCATTTAGCGACAGACTTGGATCCAGATTATCCAGCGAAGGATCGTCAAACGACAAGTTCATTTTAATCTCGTTGTGTCTTCCAAAATGTTCGAATGGCTTTTCACCGACAACAGTAAATCATCAGAAACGTCCGAAAATTCCCCACATTTGCGAGACACGAATCAGAATTGAAACATGCGTGAAATAAATGACAGCCTTTTTTATTGATCTGACTATTAACTCCTATATTTTAACTCCATCATGATCCAGATAAACTTGTCAAACCAAATTTAACAGTGCTGATCATTTAGAGAAACTAACGTGCTAACTGTGGGAACCGCACAGCCCCTCCCGCGTAGACAGATTGACTGCCTCTTCATCCAATCAGCGATGTATAGGTCAAATCCTCGAACGCTTCTGGTTGTTTTGATTACCCTAAAAAATATAAAGTCTTCAAATGCAACATTTCTGTCAACATGTATAAAAATTCGTTAAGGTGCAATTTACTGAATGTACAACAGAATGAGACGGAGAATATTCTGCACGTAAACTAATCGTAGGCCTATTCGCAGTTATTCTGTTATGATATAAATGCATAATCTATCGGGTGGAGGTGTTACTGCAGTTCTGTTTTGGTCTCTAGTAGATTGACTGGCGAAAGCATGGTTGTGTTTATTGTGGGTTATCCTCAACAGCCAATCGATGATATGTAGGGGGAGGGTTAATGAAAGCCAAGTTTGCTTGAATCGAAGTTGCGCCTTGTCCCGTAGAACCAGTAGAACTCACCAATAGCGATTCAAGAACAGAGTGGGGTGATCTGACGTCACCTATTTGGCTCTTGTGATTACATCATGCATTTCTCTAAGTAATTGAAGATTAATCCTATAGGGATTTTAAACTATTCGCACAATTGTAATAACGCAAGCGTAAATAATAATTTAAAAAAAATGTATGCCGCAGTAGACAAGGGAGAGTTGCGAAAACATAATGTAAAACAAAATTATAACAATTATTAAAGCATAGGAACAGAGTTATAGTACAGAAATGAAAACAAGGCCAATTCCCAAAAGGCAGGTTCGGTTTGGGAAATAGGGCAATGGCCTGCAATACATTTTGGAATTGGATTTCAATAGCAGTGGAGTAGGGTAATGTGAAGGCCTGTCAACAAGGCCAATAATGTTTCTGATGGGGCATCAAGCATGCTTTAGTGTGATTACTAGGTGTAGTTTGGAAACCTGCCAGACAGTTGCTATAAAAAGGTACTTGGTTTACATTTCAAATAATCAACATTACAATCAATGTATGGCCAAGAGCTGTACAGAAATAAGTGGGCAGCAACCTAGGGTAGCAACATGGTAGAGGTACAGTACAACTAGAGTGTACAGTGACAGGTGGTTGCATCAGCTAGTGCAGGGGTCAGCAACCTTTACTAAGTGATTTGTGCCAAAACATATATGTATCTGTCTGGAGCCACATACAATATTTCATGTTATCTGCATTAACACTTTTAACAGACTATTAAGTATAAGCCTATCAACTTACTTAAAAGTCTAAATGAGAATTCATTCACATTTTATCCAGGAGCGTATATGTGTGATTTTCAACTGTGGTGACAGTGAAATGCTAATGGTTGTGGGGACATGATCAGAAAATAACCAGTGATAATTACAAGGTAGAAGTCACACGTTGCTGTTTTATTGGACAGGTAAATCAGGTCGTGCATTAGGTCAAATGACAACAGATCAGAACCATAAGTTATGACAGCAGATAGCACAGCCAACACAACATATCAGAAAATCAGTCCCTCATCCATTTGCACAATATAGTAAGACATTCCTCTGCAATCAATATTAAAAACATTCAGTTACCATTCTCAGACTGGCAGTTTCGAGGAATACATGTTGCAATTAGGGGTTTAAGCTTCATAAAAGCAAGTAACACTGTACACTCTGTTACAAGACCAGAGATACACAACACACAGCCAATCTCTATTTAAAGAACCCCTGTTCCACATTAAGCAACTAACTTTGTTTTAGCCTGGATTACTATCTATGGACACAAAGTTAGATACTGAATAGGAAGCAGTAAACAGGTCAAACCAGTAGAAATTTTCCAGATATTTTAAAACAGAAACAAACAAAAAACTCAATAATTTAATTTGTATTAAAATAGATTAGTTATGCTATTGGAAACACATTTTCAATGGTAACCACAGTTGTATTAATCATAAAAATAAAAAATAAACATTTTCCAACTAGTCAAAATAATTTAGTCAGTTAATTATTCAGTAATTAACTAGATTGGTAGGGCAAATAGATTTGTTCCTACCTACGTGGTGTCAAGCATTTTATGTTTGCAGAGCAAAATAAACATAATGCTAGAGAAAACTATGTCAAATACAAGAGACAAGCTATACTCATCAGGCAGCGTTTCACCCTTTTCAGAAAACTAAATATATAATTGTCACAAAGGAAATTAAAAAAGAAGTATGCTTGGTCATCCATCTCCTGCATGATTCCATCTCAACCACATAAATATTAATAATTATGTTTTTACATATACCATACATTTACAGCTAAGTGGCTAAATAATAACATAACTGTATGTCACAGGATACAGAAAATTCAGAAAAAATATTTGAGTTTTCAGTGAAGAACACCAGGTATGCAAATAGGTTAAGTCCACAATTTTTTTGTCATTTAAATTAATATTCAGTTATTTTTATTCAAGAATTTGTATACAAAATATGTCTAAATAAAACATTAAACAAAACTTTCCACACTGGTGTTTGGTATAGTGGAAATTGACTGAAATGTAAAAGGTAGAAAATCAATGTGGAAACTGATATAATCTAATATTTACCATTCACTACATTCACAATAAAAGTGTATACTTGAATACTGTGGTTTCTTTCTTGCTTTAGAAGGTGCAAAATACAAAAAAAATTTTGTAAATTGTGAATGTTAGTAAGTTATGTTTGGTCATTATGTCTCAATATTCTTTGGAATGTCTATTATTAAAATGTGTCCATTTGTCACCCATTTAATTACTTAAAATGTGGAATCAGCTAGGGAAAGTTAGTTGAAGATTATTTGATCTCCATATAACAAAAACACCTCCCTTCAATGCAATATGGTGCCATTGTTTTTTCAGCATGCACACAGAACAGACAGCTATTGATCATAAGGAGATAATTGCTGAATTTGACAAAAAGTGTTTTAGCTTACATTCGCTGACTCCACCTTTAAGTCAGTTTGTTTAATCTTTAAGCAAGAGGGGGAAAAGGACAATGGACAATACAGGTTGGTAAGTTCTTGTTTTCTTTTTGATTCAACTGAAAGCAAACAATGTTTTTACAATTTAGGTTTCAAATTACCTCAATACCCTTGCTGTCAATAACGTGTTTCCGTTTACATATTGAAAGTGCTAAAAGAAACATAACTGGAACATTTTCAAGGAAAATATATGAAATACCAACAGCTCCCGTACATACAGAATAAAACGCATAACAATTATATATGCAGACATTAGCAATTAGCAGAATGTAATAAAGCAATTGGAAACGTCTAACAATCTCTAACATTGCCTTAAAGATGGTGTAGGTTCGACGTTAGAGGTATAAATTTAGCTACATTTGTTAGTAGATGCCATATATGCATCCTTCAGCTATAAGTGAGTGAAATGATAACCCCCACATTCATGCAAGTCAATTTAGTTTGCGATTTACTCAAAGCTCTCTGACCAATCATGGACTTCTGTCAAATATACATTGCCTGTCAATCACATGAATGTTTTCATAAAATCCTTATTTAAATAGTTTTAAGCCTGGAACCAAGTCATCCATCTAGTGATCGTGACAATAAACATTGATTTGGTGTAAAAAACATTTAATAAAAAGAAAAAAAAGCTAAGGTACAAGACTGTGTACATAAGATACTGTAATAGTGAAGGAACTGCGCCTCCCATATTCATCCATTGCGAATCCCAGAAAATGCATATTCTTACTAATTAGTTATCAGTTATCATGGTATATTATACCATTATAATAGTATAATACAATAGTTTTAATATTATTTATACTTCTAACATAAACAATCATACTTTTCAGTGCTAGCAATACTTGCTAGCCGATATGACCGCGGGGTTTGAGACATTTCCATGGTAACAAAGAGCACAAATCTTCTCCGAGTTCCGCTAAAGCAAGATCGCCAGATTAGGATGGTATCACGAGGATAGCCAGTTCCACTAATCAGAAACGTCGCTTTCACACTTTAGGATTGTGGGTACTGTAGTAGTTAGATAAACATGATTTATTTGCGTGAAATCGCAAATAAATCATGTTTAGCTTAAAACAAGGTTGATATCATACGAACTTGTGGCTTATACCTGAGCATATACCATTGATTCTCAACCTCGTAGCTATTTGGCTTGGTTTCAAGCTTAAAACATTTTATAGAAGGATTTTCTGAAAAGTCAATAGACAAAATTAATGGGAAATTTACTTCCGGAACCACACTGTTATGCTCTATAGAGACAGAGCAACGCGTCATACTCTTAAAACCATGTCCAACGGGGTGAAATCCATTCTCAACATTCCATTGTGTTTGCATTAAGTTAAGATAAGATAACGTCATTTCTGACTCAAAATACAAAACAAAATATTTCAACCTTCCTAAAAGCTGTTGAGACAGGATGCACCACCCACAATGTAAATAATCGAGAACTACGTTTTCAAAATCTGTCGAAACAAAAAAGTAGCGGAGCAGCACACCAAACTACATACAGACAACAGAGACACACATCATATAGCATTGGCAACTACGCCCCAAAATGCCTCACGTCTTATTGCCTGCATGTTTTTCTCGCATCACAACCTTGATTTTTCAGTTTGACAGGTTATGTAAACTTAGATCTGGGTTGTTTACCTTGTGGGCGGTGCATTCTATCACACAACCGCTTTAAAGTTTACAGTTTTTTGGTAGAAGTCAGAAATTACATGATCTTAACACAATACAATGTCAATGGAGAGCTATGAACCCCCCAGTGTGGGCGGGACTTAAATGAGCTCTGTCTCTATGGCAGGGCTCTGGAGGAGGAAGGGGTGGGTTTTTAATTTACAAGATCTTCCCTTTTTTTTGTTTTGTTAGCTCTCTGCAACTCTACAACAGCTTTAATGCCCAGGCCTGCTGTAGAGTGTTTCACCCCTTCCACTTAAAGGTGTAGTCAGTCATTCTGAAAAAAGCTTGTTATTAGAATTTGATCAAGACAAAAACACCTCTCACTTGCTATGGGGAAAAGCTCAACCCACACATAGGCTACAATATTGTTGTGTGGTGCTATCTGCACCACTTTGTGTTTCCATATACATAGCCAGGGCTGTGTTGAAACACCAGATTATTTAATTAAGCACGCACACATAATGGGTAACTAGTGGACGGTGAATAGATATTCTCTGAATTTGACAAACATTTTATTATCTTACACTCACTGACTATACCTTTAACCATTAAGAACCAATGTATTTTCTTGTTGCCACATTTAGATTAGACATGTTCTTCTATTTTTGTTAAGCATTGCAGATGGGATGCAGAGCGGCGAGCAGATGCCGCACGGACAGGGAAGCAAGTCGACGGACGGTAATACACGATGCCGCACACACGGCATCAGACCTCTGCACGTTTGGGCAATACTGGCTAGAGGACCGCAAGTAGGTGCAATTAGCTGCTACACCGCTGCTGGGCAGCAATGAGAGAGATTACAAAGCGAAAAGGGCATCCTCTGTCCGTTCAGCCTTCTTATGGGAGCCACTGGTGCTGGTAGGGCGGAGAGTCGGTGCCGGGTTACTTCCCGGAGAAGAGGGCAGAGAATCTGCAACCTTGGCTCGCTCCTCCAAGAATTTATCAAACTCTGGAACAGACAAATTGACCTCATACACATTAATCCATTAGAAGTACAATAATTCAATAAATTAACTAAATTATAAATATATTATACATTATATATGTACAGTATTCTAATAAGCCAGTATACATCATTATAATGATATTGTTTGAGTGTGTACCCATAAGAGAACATATTACATCTCCAATAGCTTAGAGCTAGTGTGATATTGCATTCTCTTTTCCATTTCCAGTTGTACTGTAGCCATACCTTCACTGGTGACCCCTTCCTCGACGCCATCACCTTTCTATTTAAACAGACAACATTGATCAGATGATCACACCAGCACTAGGACAAATGTACATCCACAGACTAATTCTTTATTTCATGTAATTGTTAACTGTGTTATCCATTGAATTCGGCAACGCAGCCACAAAAATAAAAAAGCGATTGTTTACACAAACACCTCCCCCCACCACCCATTTCTACCCATACAAAGTAATACATGAAGTTCTTATTGGCCATTCTTTTGTCAAAAGAGTAGGTCTTCTAAGTCACAACCACAGATCTGCATGCTTGCATAACTACCCACATGGCATTGTCTCATTTCAGGACTTTCAGTGGAATATGGTTAGCATACATACAATACAGCATGTGACCCAACACATATATTGATATACAGTTGTATCATTAGGTTGGATAAGTGAGAGATGAAGAAGTTAAGGAAAAGAGAACTGAATCTATTCATTTACATGGAGATGTGATGAGGTTAAATGTTCTGTCAAAACAAACAAACCAAGAATAAGGAGAGAGAGGGGACACAGAGAGAAGTAAATCAATGTAAAGAAGTCTCACCACGTCAGTACAGAGCCACTCCTCAATGTCATCCATGACAGAGGACTGCAATACAGGGATCTATGGAGCAAAGCCACGGACAAACCACGTGGCCCGCCGGCAAAGCCACGCAACGGAACGACAACCCACCCGACAAAAATAAATAATGTAGGAAAAAACAAACAAAAAACAAAACAGGAATCACCGCAGGCTCGACCAGGAAGTCGACAATAATAGAAAGTAATAAAACAAAAACAAAAGCAAAGCATGTAAACACACACACACACACACACCTCGTGAGTCTCTGCATTTACTGTTATGCCTTTCACATTGCATGGACTGCTGTCTAGCATGAAAACAGGAGTTTCAGTTTTATTTAATGTTGCACTTGCTGACTGCATGCCGCATACATTAGCAGCGTTGATTGCACTGCACCATCATCAGTCGATGAACCAGTTAGATTAGCATAATTAAGAGAGCGATTGGTGGAAAATACAATTATAAACACAGGGACCCTTGAGCACCAGGGAATTCACTCACACACACACACACACACACCACGGCCACTGTGAAAATGTTGGACATGGATGGGTAGATTTCTGCACTGGTGTATGTGTTTGGCCATCAGTGCGATTCAGGGTACCAGCAGCACACAGGTTTGATGAGAGGTATTAGAGCCCAGAGAACCTCAGAACCCATCGGCTACATGCCAATTAAGCCTCAGGGGCTCATATGCAGAAATCTGTTTAGAGATTACCAAACTCCTAATGGCTGCCTCGTCTCTCGATACACCAGTTTCATCGTGTGATTTAAGAGTTAAGCATGTGGTGGCTTTGTGCATTCATGCACTGTCCCTAAATACATCTTCAGATATAATGGTTCTAAAATAAAATTAGAAAATGCAACGGGCATTCAAGCGTGACATGCGTTGTTGAGAGCTTATAGCTCGTCCATAATATATACTTTGTGTCTAAAAGGACAGTACAAAAATTGAATGTCTGTTAAAAGAAAAACAGCTCCACGTTGTCTGCTCAAAAGAGCAGGGTGCAGTACACAATCCCTGTTCAATACAATCAAGATTTCAGCTTTCACTGCCTATGTAACAAGTCAGAGTCCAAAGTAAACGTTGCCTCAATATAAATGTAATGTGATATAGAATCACTGATTGGGACTTTCCCACAAGATCATAATGGCCCCAGCATGTGAAAGGTTGATAAGGGTGAAGTAATTGAAAAAAAAGAAAAAAAGGAATGCTTCATGAATAGTTTGTGATCAAACAGCAGTTAGGGTTAACTAATTTGGAGCCATTTAGTTCAAAATTAATAAATAAATGCTACATATGCTCAATATTGCTTGCAATTATGTATTAGTTTGTGAGTTAATCACCTAGTTCTTGTTAGAAGGTAATCACTTATCTAGCAGTACACACAATTAATTATAGAAAAACACCTACTTCCTCTATTGACCATTAGTATGAAGATTACAAGGACAAGATACAAGCTGAAACACACAAGTCTCACACCATAATTTATAGTAGGGTTTGGCGATGTCTAACAAAGAGACACCGGACAATGTGTCCAACTGCCAACTGGCCAACTGGCCCTACCAAAACAGCCAGCTAGTGAACAACCATCACGTTAGGCTACAGTAAAACCAGTGAGCACGAGCAGTAAACTATGTTAGCATTATGTTAGCATACTACATTGATTGCTTTGCCAGATGTTGGCTAAGAGAGATGTGTGATAGATGTACATTACGTATATTATTGACAGCAAGGGCATGAGCGTATTGCATCCTCCAATATATGTGTGTGTGTGTGTTTGAAAGAGGGGAAGAGAAGGGATTGTCCTGAACACAGAACTTTGGTGATCCTTTAACGGAAAGCTTATTACGCAGTATTTCAGTAGAAATGTTTAACTTAGTCTGAAAGCTGCTTTATTATTATTAATCGTTAATAAAGTTAGATTTTTTATCCAACTATCTTACTCCTGACGAAGTTGTTGGACAGTTATTCCACTACCCCACTTTTTGACAACTTTTTTTTAAATCATGATGCCTGCCTGCTGAACATTGTGATGTCAGTCAGCCATCGGCGATGGACGGTGGCATCGTCCATCGGCCCAACCTTCCTTGACTTTCTGATACAAAATGTGTCCTTGATGGACGAGGTGCTGTTGGTGTTTATAGGGTCAGAACGGTCGGTGTGGGACTTGCTTCGTAGCACACAAGTATCTGCTGTTTTAGTTTGACTGTTACGTGGCTTCTTCACTGATGAAACCACTCTCTTGCACAGGCTGGCCTGTCATGCCATCTACAGAGGGCAGAGGCCACGAGAGAGAGGTGAGACAGGACTGGGGAGGGGGTTGTTGAAGTCCAAGACCAACAGTAGAAGGGACACCACAGTTACAGCTCGTACAGATGCAGGAGTCATGTGCCTTCATGGGCCAACACAGCGACAGGCTGATTGAGTCACGATACTCTAATTAATGAATTCAAATGAATTCAAACGAGTCACCCCGGTCAAAAGAGCTGCAATTGACAGACCACAGTGTAGACGAAACTTAAGATACTATGTACGTACGCTATTAATAAAACGGTGTCCCACCCAGGTCTTTATGTGCGGGAGAGTTAATCAGACAGTGATTGTAGCATGTAGGCCGTTGTGCTGCCCGTTCTACTGTTGGTAGCTAGAGAGACATTGAAGATGGAAGGGACTGATAGAGAATGACTTGAGGGTTGGGGAAGGAGGACACATTGAGGATGGGAGTCCTCACCATTCCTTGTGTAATAAGCCAGCTGTCTATGGGCAGCTCCTGGTCTGCCGGGATACCATCCCCCATTACCCTTAGCTGAATCAAGGACAGAACAACACCTTACACAAGAGAAGAAAAAGGACGGGAGCCCCCTCCCGCCACAGTACAGAGGGAGAGAGACGTCATCAAATATGCAGGAAGAAGGTTGTCATATAAAACAGGCAAAGAAAAATGGGAAATAAGAGGTGCAGGACTTGTTACATCAAGATGAGTGCATGATGGGGGAAAGAAATACAATTGAGAACCTTTGAACCGTCCCTCCCCCCCACACGGTGCCAGGCGACATGCCAGATGAGGTGCAGGCCGTCTGAGGTAAGTGGCACAGGGCACTGTGTGTGCAATCAACGTGAGGTGCGCAACCAGTGTGTGTGCGTGCATGTGTGTGCGTGGGGGGGTTATGGGTTCAAATATGTGTACCTATGATAACTGCCATGAAAGACTAATCTCAAACGCTCGTAGGCATATCTTTTGAGTTATCCGAGTTTACATTTGAAATCTGACAGGACCCTAGTTGAATTAAAACATATATGTATTTATTATGATTTATTTATAAAAAAATATATACGCATACCAGTAATTTCTTTTATATATATATATATATATATATATATATATATATTAAAAAAAACATACAAATTAACTACTGTATATCGCTTTACATAGTCATTCTGATTTAGTTATATAAATCATAAGTATATTTCCTTCTTTCCCACCCAAATCATGCTTTAATAATGTACAGCTTGCACAGTGCAAATGTGGCATTTAACCCTACACCTGTGTTTAGCCTGAGGTGTGTTCGCCCCATGGGGGGGGGGGGGCAAATGTCACTTCACCACTGCACAACATCACATGCAAGGAGAGACTCAGGGCCGAGAGCGGACTGGCACAGGAAGGTTGTGCCTTGCTGGCCACTTGGAATAACACAGCACCCGGGTCAAAAAGGTGTGTAGAACTACACATCCCAGCAGGCTTTCTACTCACTGTGTTGTGCTGTCTGACGTCCAAAGCTGAGGCCAGGCCACCCAGTGCCTGTGGGTCTTCATACGTCACACTGAGCACACGGAAAAAGCACTTTGTCGCCTAGTTTGCCACCATTCTGGGTCAGTCCCCATATAAGAACAATGTTGTATTAGTTATAGCAGTGGGTTTGCACATTATTGTGATTCAGATGAAGAGCAAACCACATTTTATCAGTACTAAGGCTTCAAAACATGTGTCACAGCTCACAGGGAACAAAAACGAACAAACAACATTGTATACATTTTCTTAGATTGCATGCGTCTGGATATAACAATGGTGTAATGTAGAGACGAGTGGAGACCTACTTTTTGCGCTGGTCAGCAAGAGAGCTGCTCCTGGTTTGGGCGAACATATCAAAGTCATCGTGGTTTTGGCCTGGCATAGAGGACACTGTTCCTCTCACAGTGTCTGAATCCACATCTTCACACGTGGACAGAACAAAACAAGACCATGGGATATCAATGTACAATATACTGAACGGTGACTTCCATCCATCCTCATCCGCTTATCCGTAGTCGGGTAGCGGGGGCAGTAGCTCCAGCAGGGGACCCAAAACATCCTGAGCCACATTATCCAGCTCTGACTGGGAGATCCCGAGGCGTTCCCAGGCCAATGTGGAGATATAATCTCTCCACCTAGCCCTGGGTCTTCTCCAAGGCCTCTTCCCAGCTGGAGGCGCCCAAAGGGCATCCTTACTAGATGCCCGTACCACCTCAACTGGCTCCTTTCAACGCAAAGGAGCACGGCTGTACTCCGAGTTCCTCACGGATGACCGAACTTCTCACCCTATCTCTAAGGGAGACGCCCGCCACCCTCCTGAGAAAACCAATCTCGGCCGCTTGTACCCGTGATCTCATTATTTCGGTCATGAGTCACTTCATGACTATAGATGAGGGTAAACTGCACGGAAGATCGAGAGCTTTGCCTTCCGGCTCAGCTCTCTTCTCATCACAACGGCGTGATAAAGTGATTGCAATACCGCTCCCGCTGCTCTGACCAATCTCCTGCTCTAATGTCCCTCAATATCCTGTCCATGAATATCACAAACAGGATTGGTGACAAAGCGCAGCCCTGGTGGAGACCAACTCCCACCTGGAACGAGTCCGACTTACTGCCGAGAATCTGTACACAGCGCTCGCTTTGGGCAGGGAGGCTGTTCCTCCCAATCACTCCTTTCCAGGTATCTCCATCATTGCCCATGTGTGCGTTGAAGTCTCCCAGTAGAACTATGGAGTCCCCTACAGGACTCCATTCAGGGTCTCCAGGAAGGCCGAATACTCTGAACTGCTTTTTGTAAGAGTTTTCCCCCCTACTCCCCGCAGGGAGGCGACCCTCTCGTCTACCGGGGTAAACTCCAATGTAGCGGCGCTCAGCCAGGGGTTTGATAGTATCCCCACATCCGCCCGGCGCCTCACACCCTAGTCATCTCCAGAGTAGAATTAAGTCCATCCCATCCAGAACCAAGACTGTGCATAGAGGTAAGCCCCACCAGATCTAAATGGTAGCGCTCCACCTCCCGCACAAGTTCTGTCTCCTTCCCCCACAGTGAGGTGACGTTCCACGTCCCCAGAGCCAGCTTCTGCTGCCCGGGTCTGGTCCGTCGAGGCCCCTGACTTTCTCTGGCACCCATTTCACAGCGCACCCGACCCGGTGAGCCCATAGGATGAAGATGAGGATATACCAGTAATGTATGTGTGTGAAGTAGAAGTCAATCGCTCTAATGACATAAACACAGAAGATGAAAACATACCAGTAATGTATGTGTGAAGTAGAAGTTGATCTCTCTATGACACAGAAGATGCCTGTCTGAAATGAAACATTTATATCTTGTAGCATTGTCATCATCCTTACCGAGTCCAGCCAAGGCAGCCGAGACAAAGGCTGGGGTGGGGCTGGGGGCTGGGCAGGCTGCGGCCCCAGGAGTGGGGCGGGGTGTGGGGCTGGAGGTGATCTTGGGGGTGACAACAGCAGGGGATCCTGGGCCCAGGTCTATCAGGTTGTCCGCCATGGCTTCATTTAGCATCTGGACATCAGCACATGGGTTTTTTGGATATATATACATTGAGAATTATGAACTAGTAAAAGAGTAGGCGTCAAGACAACCGCCATTTAGCTATGGTGAGCTCTGATTGGACCATTTGTTGCCAGGAACAAGACATATTCAGACTGACAATGGACATCAGGATTGGAAGGCAGGATATGCTAGCGTTTAGAGTGGTTGACCTCTGCATGAAAGATCCTGGATTCTATCCCTGATATACCTGGTTTGCAATTGACTCCATAATCTAATAATATCCTATTCCTACCCTTAACACTATTAGCAGGAAATGCCCATGTTGGGCAGTGTAGGCTACTTGCCTACACTGAATAAATCTAAATGCTACAGGCACAAGATATGGAAAGCTGAATAAAGACAAAGGTCTGGGTTTTGGAAGGCAGTAATTGATTTAAAGGCATGGTCAGTAATTCTTGCTAACTTCAAACTCAAATCAAAACAGTATCACTCTCCGGCGCCTCACACATCAAAATGCATTGTAAAGCAAAGCGTAGTGCTACGGCTTTCTTGATACGAGCGGTGTTCGCCACTTCACCAAGTGTATTAGCTTACATTTAGCCTGCAATAGCTGACTACACCTTTAAGTATAGACAGGGATCTGAGGCAGAAAGCTGAAAAGAAGGGAGGAAAGGGCACTAGTCTATGTTTCAGTTGGCAGTAGTTGTTACAGTCACTTAAATATTAGCATAGACACAGGCAACCATGTGTTCATCCCAGTACTGGCTTGGAAAGAATGCTGTCATACTTGCCTCTGTCAGCTACCCACGCCACACAAAAAACAAAGCATGCATATATCAATTGCACACAAATAGCTACTGATACACATACATAATTTACTATACTAGACTATCAATTGGTCTACCGTTATACTCTATATATAAAACGAGAATCATCTGTATTGTCCATTAGCTAAAAATGTACTTCCACCACCAAGTAACACTAACCCAGAAGCCCATTCTGTATTCCCATATAATACTGCACCAGTGAATTTCATTGCTAGTAAAGATTATAGTGGTAGTTCCAATAAAAACAGCCATTTCCTAGAAAAAAAACATTTCCGTTGCATGTCTATTGTTTGTAAGGACAGTTGCTTTTGGCTGTACTCACCCCGTTGTTCTGTACAGCTCTACCAGACCTGTACCTCTCATACCTGGAAGGAAATCCCACAGGAACAAAACATGTATTTACAAGGCAGACACTTTGCAACAATCTAAAACTTCAATTATTTTAATTCTGGAATCCAGTTCTACATGAATACATCCAAACAAACATGCAGATTTCCTCAGGTGAGCAGAGAGAAAAGGTAATTATGTGCTTTTTGTTTTGTTCTTTCATACATTAGATGAAACTTCTTAAGACATACCGGTCATATCGGAGGAACATATTGTTGAGATCGTCGTTGACATGTAGTAACTCCTCAGTAACCTCCTCGTTGGAGATACGTGAAATCAGCTCAACCACTCTCTGCTGCATGGCCCTGCATGTCCTGTTAATCTCCTATTGACGCACACATAAAACCGATTTCAATGCTGGGTCATTCTCGATAATGCTTGCTAACTTTGAGCTCAAATCAAACAAAGTCCCTCAGAATCTCCGCCCCAAACATTTAAACGCATGGCAAAGCCAAGCAGCTTTGTTGTTGTGAGTGGAGTTTGCCACTTAGTTTATGTTCCTATTTACGGAGCCAGGGCTGTGTAGATGTATCACGCCCAGAGAATGGTAAGCTAGTGAAATGCAAGGAGATATTTGGTGAATATGACAAAAAGTGTACTAGCTTACTATGAGCTTGCAATAGCTGACTCTACCTTACATTTATGTGAGGAGTACTGGCTGCTTAATTTAGCAACAGGAATATGGAATTTCTGATGCTGTTGCTCCCACAACTGTTCCATGCCAATTAAATTATTGACTGAAAAATGTTTTCATGTCAATCTTGATTGATTATCCTGTTTAGTGGACAAAGGAATATTGATGAAAAACAAATCTTAAGGATAGCATTAAGCAGAATGGCGAATTCAAATTGTGTCAAGTAGTTTTACATCCATGTAGTTTAATATCCCTGACATTCCCAGTCTACCAAGGTACCATACATGCTCCTTCACAATTGCTCATTGTAAACATTTTTGGATAAATGATAAAAACCTAATTAATTAAATAATTAAGTAAAAAGTTGTTTTTAAGTAATTAAAAAAGGTAAACATTTAGAATACTGTATTTGGTCAGCACTGCATAATATCAGGTAAGATATGAAGATTGCATATAAATCACATCTAGAAAATACTAAATAAATAAGAAAGTATTTTAAATGGCTCTCCGTTATTCAAGTCTACTGTGACAAATACCAGCGTAGCTTTCTGTGTACAATGCTGAGTTTCTGTACCCCTGCCTTGTGATTCTAGGATTCATACACAGTTGCCCATTATCAGGATGTGGGAGAGTTGAGAAATTCCTCGAATAACTGACTCTTGACACCCCCTGGTGGTACTACTGAGGTCTGACCTCATGATTGTCCTGTTAGCTTTCCTTCCTCTCCCACATCAGCTGTACAGCAACTGACTCAAGATTGCATTACCTGCTATCGTGTATGTGAGAAAGGTGTGTGTGTGTGTGTGTGTGTGTGTGTGTGTGTGTGCGCGCGCATACCTGAAGTAGCTCTAGATCTGAAGCATTTTCCTGGCCTGGCACCATCTCCGTCAGCATCTCTGACATGACTTTTGTATTCCCTCTCACAATGTCTAGCTCGCTACGCAGCCGGGCGATCTAAAGACACACAGGGTCAAAGGGCATTTGGGTGCAACTGGACCCTGTACCTACACTTTTGAAAGTTTCATTTAATAATGTAATCATTAATTTACTAATGCATTGAAGGTATTCATCCGGAGTGATGGATATTCATTTTACCTGTTCGGGATTGGCTGTAATGGGGCCTGGCACTGCGGGAATGTGTGGGATCTGTGTGGCCGACACGGTGTTCGGGGTGGCTGAAGGTCTGAGTTGGGCCGCAGGGGAGGAAGGAGCTTTATACTTGAACACGGCTGGATCGATCTCCGGCACACCCTGTGGGAACACGCATGTTGTGATGCACACATCGTGATGTGCCCGTCTGTGGGCGTGTGGCTGTGAACGTGCCTGCTGCCCACCCTGTGAGGTGTGTGGATGGGAGACAGAGCGTCCAGGTCTGCCATGGGGAACTCCATGCCCTTCCGCTTCAGCTCCTCGTAAATGTGAACCACCCCCGTCAAGTCAGGTCTGCTTCTGAAGGCATCCGCCCAGGCCTGCCGAACACAACACAACACGCTATGGAAATGCACCGCACGTGGAGAACTGTACGCTGCCAAATTCACGTGGTACTTGACTACGGCAGTACTGAGTGAATTCATTGATTGCATATTATGCTTCTATTGTCCAAACTATTAAAAATAAAGATAAAATGTGCTTTCAAATTTTTGCAGAAATCAACTGAACATAATTTGGTCCAGTTCTACCATCAACCATCAAGTATCAATACCGTCTGTGACAATATGCGAACACGAATGATCACCACAGCAAGGTCAAGTGGGTTTGAAATCCTCAAGCAAGCTGCTCTCTCACTCTCTCAACAGAGACCATCACCCGTTGCTTGAGGGCACCTTGGACAACAGGTGGTGTTCTCTGTCTGCGCCTCCCAGGTAACCAGATATCAAGCAGGCACAGTCTGCCTCCGGCCAACTGACTGTAATGCTGTTTGTACGATTGGCAGTTTTTTGCAGAAGAGTCTAGTTAGGGGAGGCAACTCCCATCTGAAAGTTTGTGGGTTCAATCCCAAGAAAGCCCGGAGGCTCTGTATACGGTATGGTATTTCTGGACACTCTGTGACGTCCTACTCACAAATATCCGTGAATGAAGCACATCAGTGAAATGATTAGCATGTTCCCACTACATCTAGACTCAGCTGGGTTGTACACAAGACTGGGCATTGTTGTTGTTATTCTGAATTTGAAATGAAGGTGGATGAAAGCAAACGGACAGGAAAACAAAACATAAGGACATTAAACATTCAATTATGCAGGACGCTAATACAATACCTGGATAAGGGCCAGTACTTTCTCTTGTACGATGGTTGGGGGATTAGTTCTGGGGGATATAATCTTGACCAGCACCCCGTCTATGAAGTCTCTGTTGGCGACATGGATGTGAAACCTGTGTCCGCAGTTCTTCACGCATGTCTCCAGTACCTGCAAGGTAAAGGTGCTTTTTATTGTCACATGCATGTTGCAAAATTCATCCTCTGCATTTAACCCATCCCGTCAAGGGAACAGTGGGCAGCCGCTGGGCAGCACCCGGGGACCACCTCTAGATATATGCCAGTGTCACTGGTCACATGGTACTGACTGGAGAGCAAACCTAACATGTTTTATGATAGTGGAAGAAACCAGAGCACTGGGAGGAAACCCACACAGACACAGGAAGAACATGCAAACTCCACACAGAAAGGCCGGGACGACCAGCGTTTGAACCCGGAACCTTCTTGCTGTGAAGCCACAGTGCTATCCACTGGGCCACCGTTTTGGGAGAAGGGCAAAGATATACAATGTATCGTGTCTGAAGAAGTACCTTTAAGAAGTAGGTTGGAGCAGAATCAAAAAAATAACCTGTTCCATGGTTTTATACACAAGGCAGGGGCACGAGATATACACAAGGTAGCGGGCTTATAACTAGTGGAGCCAGTGCAAATTCAGCATAACAAAAAATGTATAGAACAAGACATGTAATTAAAAAAACAGCCATAAAATGTCCCTTTAAATAAAGATGCTGCAATAGCATCAGATTTGATCTGAACTGGAAAGTCTTCATTGAAAAAGCAAAGAACAGCACTAAAGACGTTTCTCGATGGAAATAAATGTTTCTTCTCTTCAAAGTTATCCTGTGGTTGACATGGTTCATCCAATCACCTGCAAAGTAGTTGCCCTTTTCAAACTGTTTAAATGGACGGCTTCCCAGATGGTTATGTGTGTAACAAACCATCTTCTATCTAAAAGTTATGTTAGGAAAGGGCACAATACTTGTTAAGAAGGGGCACAATACAATTCTATGTGGACATAAAAGTGTGTCTTTAGAGATCGATTTGCTCTAAAATAATATCAGTTTACAGTATTGCTATGTGCTAATCATTCCACGAGTACTGAAGATGTTATTTTATCACTAAATGTTCATAATTTAGGCGACAAAGCCACACAACCAGCAAACATTCTGACTGTTCCAACTGCCTCACCGTGAGCGCTAGCATCACTTCTCTGTAGTTCTTGTTCCCGCTCAACCTCTTCTTCAGTGCTCGCATGGCGTCTTTCGGTCTGAATGGACACAAGATACAGCTGCATGAAAAGCATGACTCTTTTGACTTTGGTGGAACGAGACGTTTTCTGCGGCACAATAGCAGATGCCGGTGTGCCCGTCAGCATACTGGTTTGCCTTGGAGGGGACAGGGAGACAACCATACAGTTGGTCTGACCATCTGTTTCTGTCTCTGCATTGTCTCCAGTCTCTCCTGGGGCAAAGCTAATCATGTAATAAAAGCTCAGGTGTGCTAGCATTAGGACACATAAGCACTGTGTGGGAAAGCACTATGGAGCCCAACACATTAAAAACAAAAGAATACTTTAAATGTCAGGCTGAAAAGCTACACAGTTCTGAGGTGTTGCCATTATTCACTTTGTTATAAGAAAGGTGTGTCACTGAAGATGTTTTATACATTGTGTGAGTGTGTGAGAGAGAGACAGGGGCATGCACTCCATGCCAACCGACTCGAGTATATGATAATGTGAGCATGGAGGAAATGCAAGAATAAGTCAAATCCTCCATTCTCCAAAGAGCCATTTATGATATACTTTAAAACTAAACTAGATTTGTTTTGGTTGTTTATCCCCCATAACAACAAAGAAGTACAAATGACAGGCCCAACACAATAAGGAACTCATGTGTGGAATCCACTGGTCGACAGTCACTCACCCCTCCTCCGTCTCATTGATGATGTCACAGATCTCCATGTTGAGGGCCCAGTCCTCATTCTGCAGGCCTCCATCTGTGGCCCTTTCTAAATTAAAAAACATACATCTTTACAATAGGAATTGTAGGTCCTCCGTGTAAAAAAACCCCAAAACAAAACATCCCTGTCTTTTGTGTGTCAAGCCAATAATGCAGACAATGAGAAGTGGTTAAACACCAACATACTGCGTTTCATTGACTACATGTACCCCTAGGGCGGAGGTTGGCAGCCATCACGATCTAAAGAGGTTTTATATATATTTAGTTGCATAAAATATAGATTTTTTCCATGTCCCCCCACATTTCAAAATGTCAATAATGTATAATAATATATTATAATGGCTACACTGCTGAAGTTCACCTAATGCATCAACAAACTATTTTCTATATTCTTTTTGTCAACCCCACCGGAAGCTAAAGTGACATGCCAGATGGTCTGTTAAACACGGAGTCAAACTGAAGCTCTGAGATTAGGGTGGTCTCACTAAGCTAACAGGACTCACTGTAGTGGGGCACAGTGCTGTGGATTGCACTAAAGGGAGTGACAATTTACTTCTCTACTGTTACTTTTGAAATAACACTAATATCAATGTATGTAATTGTGACATACATATTAAGGTCTAGATAACATTAAATGTGTGAAAGCGGTTGGAAGTTGGCTTATGTAGGACACAGTGATTCTTTATGATTGCAGATGCACCTATGACAACAAATGTAAAATATTATCCTTATTGGTGCTTTAAGGTGTTGGCAGTCCGGTCCACATTCTTTAGTCTGAACTATTTTCCTGTTATAAACCTAGCAATGGAAAACATATAAAAAGAGCAACGCCTTTGTCTAGTTGAAATTTTAAATGTCTAGCTCTCTGTATTTAACATTCAATTCCAAAGTGATGCTGAAAAATGGAAGTTGGACGGGATGTGAAAATGACTTTTGTTGGTGTGTGACGAGGTTGTGAACTCAATTAAAAACACTAACCGCAACCAGAACAACTGCCTTACCCATTACACTCCTTCATTTAATAGCATGCTGACTGAAGCCCAGACTTCAGTCAGACTGCTGCTGACAATACAGCAGCTACCTAGCTATCTGCAGAAGCAAACTGACACACAATAGTCATCAGCCTCTCCTTCATTACCTCAAAAAATGAAGAAAAATCAAGAGGTTCTCAATGATTTTGACATAACAAGGAGAACAGAATATCATATCCATCTCTGCGTTTCCTTGGGCTAGCCATACCAGAGATAGACATGGGTAGTATTCTAGTTTGTTTTCCCAAATAGGTTATTTATTCATTATAATTAATTTGAGAAAAATCTGACATTTATTTATTTATATATTTATTTATATATATATATATATTTATATATATATTTATTT
>JAODLL010026425.1:0-24297 GCA_026546735.1 Forbesichthys agassizii | reverse complement strand
TATATATATTCAGTCGTCAGTCCAAAAGAAATTACCAGGTGTTTACCATTTAGGTGTTTGCTACCTGAATAGTTTCACTTTACCTATATTCTGATAGGCTTCTGGGTGATATTTCTCATTAATTGAAAATAAAACAATCTTAAATTAACGACCTTAACAGTAGGATTAACTATCAAATCAATAGTCTATACTGTAGTAGGCCTACATCTATTTTTCTAGAAAGGCGTTAAATAGATAAACTTAAACCATCAAGTAGCTAAATCCTGCTGTTTTTCCGATTTCTCCCATTATTGTTAATGACACAATGTTGGATGTATGAATGTTATCAAAATCGTCTCTGATGTTAAGGTCAGCTCAGAGGCAGCTGTCCGACACAGAACCCGTCCCTCAGCGTGGCTAACTCCCCTCCGGCAAAAGGTCAATTGCCCTTATGGTTGACACCAGCATTACAACTCTTTGTTTTGATTCAAGAGTGGCTTGCATTCCTCTCCACTACTCCGCTTGCTCATAGGCTCACATCTTGTCTACCATCCCGTGTGGCCACATCCACGTTTGTGTGCAACATAACATAGGTGTGGGGCTCTAGTGAGACTGCAGTGCAGTAGAGCAGTGTCAGCACACTGGGACCTTGGAGGAATAGATGGCGCGGGGGTTGTCGGAGTCGGGCAGCAGGTAGACGTTGAACTGGAGCGGGATGTCACAGACAGCGGGGATCTTGTACTGAGATGGCCCCCTGGTGTAGAGAACACCAGACGGAGAGAACTTCAACTCCTCCAGAGTGTACAGACCCATTCCCTGTATGAAGGCTCCCTCGATCTGGATGTAATGGAGGGAGGAAGAGGGAGGAAGAAAAAAAGTGAAAGCAGAATTGAAAAGAAAAAACAACAACCGTTATCTATGTATTTTCTGCAACTGTAGTCTAAGTACATTTGGCGGTGACAAAAGGAAATATGTAGCCCCCTGATTTCGCGAGCTTCACTTTAGTTTTTCCATGAGAATCAGTCTGGAAAGCATCGGGATAATTTTGAATGTGTCCGAGTAACAACTGAACTTTATAATCAGCATCGTGTTTATAGCTATACGGCCGTGGTTTAGGTGTGCCGACCATGGTGTCGACAGCGAAAACGACCAGATGATTAATCCAATCAACGGTCAAGTATTTTTTTGAAAGTACAACCAATCACAAACAGTTCCAATGTACGGCTCCCCAGATGGACTTGAGACAACAATTCCTCTGGCATGTCAGGTTAGGAAATATGTGTAGCATGTACAAATGTGTGCT
Source organism: Forbesichthys agassizii (assembly GCA_026546735.1). Lineage (NCBI taxonomy): Eukaryota > Metazoa > Chordata > Actinopteri > Percopsiformes > Amblyopsidae > Forbesichthys > Forbesichthys agassizii. The sequence goes on along the minus strand of JAODLL010026425.1, from coordinate 23,015 downwards.
GTGCTGCAGCAGTTAATAGCCTTTGTCCGCATGTAACTTGTAGCTGCCCTCACCTGACCAATGTCCACAGAGGGATTGATGCTTCTGCCAATGTCCACTACCATGTCCAGCCTGACCGTCTGAGCAGAGCAAGAAATACACATCAGGACATACACTTTTCATAGCATTGCTCACAAGGAAAGTCCTCCATTTAACTAGCTGTTGATAAACCCTTGACTGTCAAGATTAAGTCCTAGCTACATTCACCATTTATGATCTCCACTAGTAGAATTAATGAATGAATTATCAGGTTACTCTAGTTTGCTGCTGTAGAATGCAAGACTAACATACATCTTAAACTCAACACTACAACATTTTTTTTTGGAAACTGATGAAGCTCAAGAATCAATTCTAGCAGCTGAGACAAGGATTGGCTTTGTAGACATATTTGAACAAACAACATCATTATTTTTCTATACATCAAACATCAGTGTGAGACATTGATATATAAAAAGCGTGCAGTATTAGTATCACTTTAAGTCACAAGTAATAACTGATAGTCACTGTAAAAGGAACACACACACTGCAAGACATTGCATGTTTGGTCTTTGTGTGTGTGTGTGCGTGTGTGTGTGTGTGTGTGTACTGTCCATACCCTGAAGTCTCCTGTCAGACAGTCCAGCTCCACCTCACTACAACACACCCCGAATGTGAAGTAGACAAATGGCTGACCCTCCATCTTTTCCCAGTCCATGTAGCAGTCAGGCCCTCTGCAGAAAGCACAAACCCTGTTACCATGGTCCCCGTCTTACAGGCGGAGCTTATATGTAGCCGGTTAACAGTTTAATTCTGTGTCAAGTAACCAACACAAATGATACGTGCAGTGGGTGATCTGTTTTCTTACCTATAAAAGCCAGTTGCTGACAAACTGATCTTCTCCAAAAACGCTGCATTAACCTATAGAATTAGAAAAATTAGGATTTATTGTTAGAGATGTTATAACGGGCTTAAACTACGCACTGACTATGTGAAATGTCAATATGTCATCACATGCTGCATATACCCAACTCTCCCATGATCCTTTGGGGTCATTCTGCCTGATTGGCTCGAGCCGTTGGTACAGGATCTGACAGGCGTTCTGAGAATAACAATGAAAAGGGTTCAAATCTGAATCACCATCTATCTAATAAGATAATAACAGTATATTAAGATATATAATATATTATAGATAATATTAATAATATATGTAATCGATGTATATAAGTACAAAAACAACATACTGCCATGTTTGTAACTTGCCTAGATGAACACTAGTAGCTGCATCATGCTAAGACTAGAATACAGTAGATTTAAAGCAGGCAAACCTCCCGTACCTTGACAGCCATGCCGTTGGCGTCGGTGCCGTAGGAGGCAGCGGAGGGACAGGTGTTGGGCACTGTGTTGGTGCTGGTCTCAGAGATGTGGATCTGACTGGAGGGGATATGGAGCTCCCTACTGGCCACCTAGTAGTACAGCACCGTTCAAAAGACAAGGTCATGTTGTTATGACTCACTTAATGTTCATTTAGTAGTCTCGGAAATATGCTTCTGGGTGGAAAAATAGAACAATAAATAAATACAGGAGAGCATGTCAAACAAAATTATTCAATTTTATGAAAAGATAATAGAACTGTAAAGAGTTTTATGAATACTTTTTGCATGATTAAAAGGTATAGTCTGCAATTATAAGATAATTAAATTGATACACAAAACAAAGAGAACAACAGTCTTTCCAAAGTAATACATCACAAACACTCCTTTCTCAATACTTAGTTACTCTATAAGTGTCCCAGTAAAAACCAGTGGCCAGTCTACAAGTGATTTTCAGGGTTCCAAGCAGATGTTCAGCACCTGTTGCATTTTGGTGTGGACTCCTTGACCCAGCTCTGCCCCACCGTGGCTGACTAGAACAGAGCCATCCTTGTAGATATGGACCAGTGCCGCGGCCTTGCAACCACACACACACACACACACAACATTAACACCATCAGAAACACGTGCTTTGCACATTTTTTTAATAAAATATAAACATAAACATAACATAAACACTGTGGTACCACAGTGGTGGAACGAGCTTTCAGCAACAGTCAGAACTGCGAAAACTCTGCCCATCTTCAGAAAGAGACTCAAGACACATCTCTTCACCATCCACCTTGGCACCTTGACAAGCGACCTCGCCACTTCTTAGCTCTCCTAAAGAAGTCCTGCACTCCCTTCTCATGCTCTTATCTCACAAAAAAAATAAATAAATAAAATAAAAAAATATATATATAGCACTTCATTAGCTAGGCCATTACCTGTTTGACTATGTGGTAATAGGTATAATGACATTATGCTGCTTTTTGTTCTATTTAAAATATTGTTTGCTTATAATTGCTGGAATATGACCTGTCCAACTACTGACAAATGTACTAAATGTAAGTCCCTTTGGATAAAAGCGTCTGCCAAATGCCGTAAATGTAAATAAAACCACCATTCGTACCTGATTAAGGAAGGCTTCTGAGAAGGCAATGCCAAACTTGATGGGGATTAGAGACATCCCTCTCTTTTTCCAGCGGTTCTGCTGGTTGAACAGTGTGATGGCAGCACGCCTGGTAGCATAGCAAGCCTTGTCCTTGCACCGCTGCCAGCAGAGCAGAAGGTTCCCCGCGTCAAACTCCATCTTGTACTGAGTGACGGACGGCCCTTTATACATGTTGACCTCCCGAATCTGGGGAGAGATTTCACAGCAGGCACACTCCTATTAAAGCAACCTGTGTGCACTTGGGGGAGAGGTAGAGAGGGGTACACACTACTTAACACTAAAATTCAATCATCCAGAGTTACTTTCTTCCTCTGAATTATTTCATTAAAGGTATAGTCAGCTATTGCAAGCTAATTGTAAGATAATACAGCTTTTGTCAAATTCAAAAATTATCCGGTACGTCTACACATCCCTGGGTCCGTAAATAAGAACATAAACAAAGTGGCAAACACCGCTCACAACAACAATGGCCTTGGCTTCGTAATGCGATTCAATGCGTGGGGCGGAGGGAGTTAGTTTTGACTTGATCTGAAGCAAGCGATTTCTCAAGAATGACTAACTCTGCTTGGCTTATAGACCTTCACTACCCCTTCCCATTAGCTATGGTGGTTTAACTTTTAAAAAGCCCAGTGTCCGCATAGCATTTTTCAATTGTTCCCAATGTGGATAGAGCATATGCAGCTGCATGTCGTGAGAAAAAGCACTGCACCCAGCTTTTTTTCACAGCGCTCTGCCTTTTTTGAGCAGCCGCTCTGCTTTTCAGGCAACCAATTGGGTGGTGCAGGACTCGTCATCACCGTGGTAACCAAGAAAAGTAGTAGGAAGTCAAATTGAGAGGAGAAGCAAGTTTTGCTATCAGGGAAATAAAATCTAATGTGTATGAGCATATATTGTTCACATTGAATGTTACTAGTGCTTTCATTACTATACCCAAGCTTGTTTTTTATCTTGCGTAGCAGGTGGTTATGTTGTCATTCAAAATATTGTCATAGAAACAAAACCTGTGCACAGTGCTTTTTAATAAAGAGCTGGGATGAAGTGCTCCTGAGCGCCCTGCCAGTGCTAAACTGTCAGAAAAGAGCACCATGTGGACATTGCATTGTAATGCCATTCCTCAGCTTGGTTAAGTTTATACTGTATAGTTAAACTAATATCCATTGTCCTTACTTCCTCTGCGGGACGTCCCAGAACCATGGCAACGTCGGTGACCATGCTCTCCATTACCATGATGCCCTGGGGCACACCGAAGCCCCTGAATGCCGTGTTGGACGGCAGGTTTGTTTGGCAGGCCACTGCCCACCCCCGCAGATTTGGGATGTTGTAAGCATTGTCAAAATGGAGGAGAATCTTCTCAACGACCTACGAGAAAATACACATATTTTTAACAATGTGCTGACATATTTTGTTGAAAGGAACATACCTAAATGTACTGTACATTACATACCAAAGTAATTGTGTGACATTTTATACTAAATCAAAAAACCTAAATGAATAATTGAAGCATTTAAAAAGATCACAAGAAAAAAAACAAAATTCAAAGCATTATTACATATTTCATAGGAAATGAATGTATAATATGTCTGAGGTGTAGATGACTGTAGTAAAAATAACTCTTAGAATCAAATTACACTACAATAAAAAGGTAAAACACCCAGTTTCTCACCATGGTGGATTCATCGACAGTATTTCCAGCATCAGCGTAATACTGTATATCAGCTGCCAGTATTCTCCCGTCACTCATGAAACCCACCTGGAACAGACAGATTCATTCATTCATTTAATTAAAGGATGCAAATCACCAGTTCCCCCTTTAAACATTTGTACGTTTCTCATGCCTGTCATCAAACTGTTACCTGAAGGACAACGTCTGTGTTCAAATATAGTGCTATATATATATATATATATATATATATATAGTGAAATAAGAGCTGTGGCTCTTGTTAGCAGTACCTTGTATTTGCCCACAACAGGATGTCGTGCTCCTGTAATGAGCATGTCTTCTCCTCGCTCCAGTACACAGCGAACAGCACGGTTAGTTCTGACGAAACGCAAATTAAAAAAACAAGTTAGAAAAATATATATTGTTGCAACAATGTGACCATAGTGAAAAGCCATACAAACCAATCAATATTTAAATACATTCAAACCAGTTTTCTTTATTCTTTCAATATTATTTTAATTGTATCCAGACAGCAGACTTTATTTGAACTTGTAAACATACTTCCATGCAGCCACAGATGTGATAGAAGCCAAGATGCTTGTCTTGGTCACCTTTCCTCCAAAAGCCCCTCCTACACGTTTGACGTGACATGTTACTCTGTTGGAGGGGATGGCCAGAGTCTCTGCTACTGCCTCCTACAGGACAGATATGACAATGTCAACATAAGCAGAAGAGGAACGAGAGACTTTTACTGTCTCAGGCTGCGCAAAATTTATAGCGGACAATATTCGCTCCCATTCACTTTTGTGCAAGAAAAGGGGAGACTAAAACATGTTTTTCCTGTGGCAATGCAATATGGCATCTTCACTTCATCTATAGTTCAACACAGGTGAAATGTGATGCTGAATTCACTGCTTCAACAACTAGCAAAGATGTGATTTACCAATCGCAAAATCAACTTGTGATATCAAACCAGCTTATGTTTGAGTGTGACCAAGAACCGCAGCAGTGAAGCCTAGCCTAAGAATTACAAACCAGGAAAACGTATTTTTCATTTGCGTATGTGTGACCGTACTCTAATGCTTCAGATATGATGTAAATCGTTACTGACAGCACCTATTCCCAGGACTGTGTGGAAACAGGAGTGTACATGTCCTTTGTGACTGACCTTTCTCTGATAGAACTGTTTTGTTGTTAGGATGGGACAACTGACCCAACATCAACCAAGAAAGAGATGCAATAACAACTTTCTGGCGTTCTCAACAATAACTGCACTGACTGTCAGTGCTTGCTAATGAGTACACCTAAATCAAACAGAGCCACAAATAATGGTATTACCTGCAGCTGTTTTGCTTGACATGTCTGCAATTTTTAAAAATAATTTTCTAATTGTGATAATGCACACCCACTGTTATCTGTTAATGCCAACCTGTGTTTTTTACTTACCTGGATGCCTGTTGGCCATTGAGTAGATATGTACACATTGAACTCTCTCTCCTCACCGACCGGTACCACCAACATGCTCTGGGTCTCCATGTAGAAATGCTCCTGACCGCCAATCCGAATCTCTCCTGAGTACAAGATGTCAAACATAAACAGGACCACACGTGATACATGTAAAGCCCGGTGTTGTACAGAGATATATCAGCCATACCTTCATGAACTTGATCAACACTTTTGAAGGCCTTGGCCACATTGCCTCTCTCAATCGTTCTGTGAGGCTTAAAAAACAAGCTCTTCTCAAAGGCTTCCTGTCAAAACAAGACAACAGGCCTTGATATAACATGGCAATGCTCAATTACAGACAGAAATATAAAGCAGACAGACAGAGTCACATATAAACAAACATATAGCAAAAATGATTACATAATCATTGTGGCACCTGGTGCATTACCAACATTCACATTGAGAATCACCAGCTTGAAGACAGAACCAAGGCACACACACCTCCACAGTAAACACTGGGTGGGACAGGTCTTCATAGTGGACCTTCACAGCTGCAGCTCCAAGCTTGGCATGGGCCTTTGTGTCTGCCACCACCGCACACAGCATCTGGCCAACGCACGACACCTGGAGGTGGGCCGCGGAAATGCACTGTGTTTAAACAAAGAGCTAGCAGCCCAACAACTTGACAAGAAAACAGGCAGACAGCTAATATTAACTAGATAACTAGCTAAGATAAACAAATGATGCAATGATACAACTAAACACAAATATAAACGCATACACACACAGTGTACCTCCCTGTCAGTGAGCAGGTCTTCATCATAGCCAGCAAACGAGCGGAACGCTTTCCCTGGAATGTCTTTTGCGGTGATCACATCGACTACACCGGGAGCCTCCAGGGCCTGGCTGACATCCATCTCTCTGGTGCAGGGGGGCGAGTACTGTGATACTGTCATGTTATAAAACATCACAGTACTAGTGATCCTGACGCCTAAATAGTTATAATCACAGATTATTGCTTGTTTATTGCACGTAAAGCCTGTGTGAAAGCTAGCACATCTGTGGTTAAATTTTTAGGCTTACCACAACACTTGGCAAAATGACACATAAGACAACATTGCTTTAAAGTGTAAAGTGTCTGAGCCTGACTACGCCCACTACAACTTTGAAAAATGCATCAAGGAGCTGAGTGAGGGGAGGGGAGGGGAGGGGGTGACAGGGGAACCCCCCATTATCGTTAATGTAAATGGGGGGAAGAATTTTCTTTTAAAAAGTTAAACATCTAGGGCTATCATCCGGAATACCATTTTACAGGTTTCAAATGGTATTTGCGAATGAGTATTTGAATACTCTCTCAAAAAACACCATTAAAAACACTCAACTATAATTAAGAAGTATAACAGTAATCTTTGATTCCTAGCTTCAATGAGCACACATGTAAACATAGCCATGCGCTTAAAATGGCAACTTTGATTGTCAATTGAGCCAGAGCTGTCAAATAGCCTATAGCTCATGTATTAGCAAATATGAGTTGCTAAACTGTCAGAAAAGAGCACCATGTGTGTGTTGAATGAATAGCCCCGCTCTCTTCTTACAAAATGAGCTAATTACAATCAACTGTGTTGATGACACAGCATAGGGCAGGCAAATACATTTCAACATGTTAGTTTATATGGAGACAGTAAGGATTAATGGGAAAACATGCATGCATAATGTGAAAAAACAAATACTCAAATCCCAATATTTAAATCGAATACATACCCAACGAACGAATACCCGAATAATAGAATATTTGGGCCAGCCCTACAAACATAATATGTGTGCTTCATGTCATAAAGAAAATGGGATCTAAAAATAAATGTATTCTCGCCGTTGACTACCATTCATATTTTTTCCAAATTAAGGTCCCATAACGCAGGAGTGACTTCGGCTCTCTACATGTATATACACAGTCTATGGTGTGAACACGGTGTGAGTATTTGTATACCAAGCTGAGGGGGGTTGAACATGTAGATAGCAGCAGTATTTACAGAGGCACTAGAACAAACATTACCTTCTTATAAACACGTTAGTGGCTTTAGCTATCTACCTACATGATCCTAGCGTGTGCTCGCGTACTGGTGACCAGGACCAGAAAAAGCTCCCCATCGGTCTTGGGAAGGTCATCGCAGTAGATGGCCTCGCCTGTCGCTTGGCTGAGAGCGGAGCGGTGCATGACGGGACGTCCGACTGGGTCCTGGTCACTCTGACCGTCTAGCACATTCTACGCAGAATGATATCACATGAAATAGTAGTAAACAGTAGCCAATCGAAGATCAACTAACAGAAAAGTACCAATTGTTAATATAATAAATCTATTCGTTTTTAAGACTAATAAGTACTAATTTATAATACTAATACCAATAACAACAAACATTCAGTATATATGGGTAAGGTTCAATAGTATTAATATTATATCTAACCTGAAACTCATGCAGGCCGGGCTGGATTTGTTTGGGTAAGGGCTGGATGGCGCTCCATGTTCCCTCAGGAAGGTGGTCTTCGTGCAGATTCTGAAACATAGAAAATGAAAGATTGCTGCTGCTTTGTAGCTCCACTTCTTAAAATGACATGCTGGGAACCTTCTATGTTTATTTCATTCATTTTAGACATTTTGATCCACTGAATATTTTTTCCATTCAATTGTAATATTTGTTGGTGTCATTGCTACTGACATTCAATTGTCTATTATACTGGCATTTTGTTTTTCAAAGTAACGTGTTAACGCTCACTCCTACCATCTCTGTGAGTTCCCGCAGGACCTCCAGGTAAAACTTAAAGAGCAGGCTGAGACACAGGGACCTACGGAACTCCACCTGTCCCCCAGGGTGAGAGGAAGACAGGGAGACCTCCTCCAGGAGCATGTCGTAGGCCTGGGAGAGGGTCTCCTCATTCCACGGCCTGGACAGAATAAACTGAATTGATACTGTTTTTCTTTATTTGCCTTACATACACATTAATTACATTAGCTTGAGGTTAGGACAAGGACACACTATTATTTAATGGCCCACAACACCCCATGTATGCCCCAGTCCACTATTACTGGTAGTTTAAAGACACAAATATGTGTGGGTGGCTATACAAAGAGGGGTAGTCACCTGTGTGAGCTTATTAGATCTGTAGGGGGAGGAGTAGAGATGCATGCTAGGCACTCAGGTGCAAGAGGGGCATGGAATGTCAATTTTAAAGCCTAAAGAACAATGTCTTTCTCATGTTGTTAATAGTTAGCAAATGTAGCTAATACACTTTTTGTCAAATTTACCAACTATCTTCTTGCAGTCCGCTAACTGTTATCTGTGCAAGCTGAAAAAATGATACGGTTCTTTTACACAGCCCTGGCTCCGTAAATAGAAACATAAACAAAGTGGCAAACACTGCTCACATAAACAATGCCCTAGGCTTTGCAATGTGATTCCAATGTGTTGGATGGAGCTTCTGAGAAAGCACCCTGTGGCATTGAAGGGAGAGGTGCAGATGTTTAAGTTTTAATTTGAGTTCAAGTTAGCTAGCGTTCTTGAGAATGACTGACCCTACCTTTAATAGCATTAGATTAGATAGATAGGATTAGAAAATGTCACTCTTACCTTCCAACTATAGCGTTGCAGGTTTTGATAGTGTTAGTTGTGCACGGTCCTACTCCTCCATAGTAGAGGCTGAGGTCTTGCACCACCCTGGAACCTTCTGGAAAGGCCACCCTCATCCCTGTGGTCACTGTGGCAAAGGCGCTCTCTTTCCGCGGAGCCTGACGAAAGGCTCGGACAAACTCACCCTGCAGACAAGAGGCATTTACGGTGATAGTTTGGAATTTTTGTTGGATCTGCTGAGGAACACGTGTGCAAAATTAACTCAATAGTATAGTCATCAAATGGTTAATCACAGTTATGTGTACCTTTCTGGATTCAGGGAGAAAAACAGAAACAACAACGTCCTCCGGTTTAATACATGTCTTTCCAAAGCTGACGAAGAAATCTTGATTCAATGGTATTTCTCGTCTTCCTCCTGGCATATAACATGTTATAACATATTATAACAGTAACAGTCTTCTTGTATGCTCTATAAAACATACAAAATAAAAACGTTTCAAATAAGGTAGTCACTCACCAACTGACACAATGCTCAATTTGCAGTTCCCAGCAGCCAAAACTGGATTCAAGTCTGAATTTGGGAAAGCGCTTACAATATGGCCCCCAAGAGACTATTGGATGCCAGAAGAATAATTGGTTTGAAATGAAGAAAAGGGACAAAAAAAAATTTAATTAACTAAATAAAATCAATGGTGGTCTGAACAATTTACTAGGTGTCCAGAAGTGCAATATATAATCCACAAAGTGATATTATTAAACTAAAACAACCCAAAAAAGCAGGTTAACCTACTCACAGCTACATTGCGGATCTGTTGTCCTCCAAGGTTTCCCAACTGCTGAAGCAGTGCTTTGTACAGCTCGGTCTTCTCCGAGGGAAGCTTCTTGACCAATCCCTCCAGGACAGACTGGAACCCTGAGAGAGAGCAACCCGCTCCTACCCAGACCCCTGGACAAAACCCTGACTGTCATATGTCTGGCACTCACTGTAATTTGCGCAGATCTTTTGATTTTGCATGCACAAACATGCATAAACTAATCAAAATACATGTATTCACATTCTTGTCATGTGGGGTGCCAACTTCACAGGATTTTCCCTGAGTCTGACAATGACCAAAGAACCATCATTTGCTGCTGGGTATGCTTGCTACAAAGAGATTTAATAGCAGACCCATAAAGCATGGGTGCAAATAGAGAATCTACAGTATATGAGCCAGTTGTACATATCAGAAGCATGATTGAGATGAAGTAGAAGGTACTACCTACCATGTGTGGTGTGGGTAACATCAAAAAGCTCCTGAACTCTGGTAGGTGATATTATCAACGGGTGCACCACACCTTTAAACTTTATATCCAGACCTTGAACATAAGATACAATGAATACAACTTAGTGTTAATTATTACAGAATCTGATGATCAGCATAGGCCTTTAAACAAGAGACCTTGGTTAAGTGACCTGGATTCTAGTGTATTACAAGCAGAGTAAAAGTGTTACATTTAACACTTTTAGAAGAGCTATAGGATGTGAATTTAAATGTAAATTAATGTAGGAAATACATTTCTTAACATAAATGTACCTTTAAACAGAGCCATAGCTCAACTTGTGTGTGTGCGTGTGTGTGCGTGTGTGTGTAAGAAGGAGTGGGGGGGGGGGGGGCTATATCTAACCTATATTGGTGTTGCCCACGACAAGAGGAGCCTGGGGGTGTCCAGCCTTGAGCTGGAGCAGCTCCTCCAGGGAAACCGGGGACACCCATTTCATCCTCTCCCCATGGAAGGTCTGCGTATGCTGGGGCTCCTTCTCTGCCATCAGCTGGGAGGGAGGGGGGGGGAAGGAGGGGAGGAGACGTGAACCTTTCATTCTTCTTTCACATCTCAAAGATAATGTCACCTCACCCTGATCTCCATGGTGATCAAGCCTTTAGTAGTCATATGAATAGTGTCTGGGTGAAATGAGCCTCCTGCAGCTGTCACAACATCTGCTAAATTGCTGTGAATGTTTGTTATTCGTTGGACATGATATTACCTAGCAACTTACAATCAGTTCTGGTGGAAAGATCAGCTCCTGTGAAGGATCAAGCGGTAGGAAATCTTCCTTGTCAAACAACCGTGGCACATCCTGAATCACGTGGAGGAATGTTAGGGAGATTCAAATATGCGCTCCTTTATGATAAAGCTGGGAATATGGGCTCATGTGCTAGATAGATAGATAATCTATATTTGTTCTCTTGTGTGCTTTTAATAACAATAGAAAAAAAGGCTTAGAAGTGAGACTCACGTGGTCTGGTTTATCCATGGTTTCCTCCCTGTCCATACAGCAGCTACTATTACCACTGGTTTGACAACAGCTTGAACTCTGTAGGATTTAATATGGTTACCGCTGACTGCAATGAAGATGCAATATTCTGTGTGCCACATTCAAAAGTACAATGTTGTCTTAATGCTGGCTTTGTATTTTATAGCTGGTTCAACCTGAATATTGCCCTTCTAATTCCAAGTTTAACCCATGCTTTCACAACACTCCATTTATACTGTAGCTGTTGTTTAATGTTTGTTTCATAGATTTCATTGAACAAAGCAATGGGCAGCAATAGTAAACTTATTAAATGAATGTGACTAAACAAATAAGCACCGTACAGTACCTGGCAGAATGTTCTGAAGCCATCAACTATGGGTCTGTAGCCAGTACACCGACACAAATTACCTTAAGAAAGAAAGATAATGCTATCCGTTGTAAATGCCTCTAGTGTATGAGTGAATGCGGTGTGTGTATTTGCAGTACCTGCCAAGGCATTGGTGATGTCCTCCATAGTGGGCTGGGGTTTGTTCCTCAGTAGTGTGTACATGGACATCACCATGCCTGGGGTACAGAAGCCACACTGGGAGCCATGAGCCTTAGCTATACGCTCCTGCAAGCAACACATAGTCTTCTAGTGTTAGACGAGCTTCTTGTGCGCTGGTTTAACCAGCTGATTGACTTGGCAGGGGGAATATTACTTTCCGTGGGTCATTTAGAAGCCTATCACTTGTCACTTTAACTTTTGCACGGAACAGAACTACCCCCATAACCTTTAAAATGTTCCAAAATATTTGACCGTTCCCTACCCTTGCCCCTATTGTCAACGCCATGTTTTATAAGCCTATGAAAGAGAGGTTGGTACCTTTGCAAAGGTATTCTTCAAATGAAGGGTGAAGCTTTTGACTACATTCATGATGACATGTCAAAGGTTAAACATGGCTGCCGACCTGCACAGGGTGAATCCTTGTCTTGGTGCTGCCGATACCCTCCACGGTGGTAACTGCAGCTCCGTGAAGCTGACACACAGGCACGAGACAGGCATTAACCGAGTAATGCCTAGAGTCACAGAAGAGTGAAGGGAAACACAGCCAACAGCATCCTGGGCCTTACAGTGTCCCGACAGATGCCTAGAGCGCCGACATAGCGACTTGTAGATACTTGAGTGATGATTTACAGACCAATGTACAACGGCATAAACCAGAACATCTACTAAAACAATGAATGACATGACATGATTGATGTGTGTTTCAAGACGCCACTCTGCATCTTGAAAGCAGGTAGACAAATCCAATGTTGTATACAATCTAGAAAAAATATCTTATAGGGTACTCCTTGCTGAGGTTATGGGGCAACTGTTTATATACATTAAGAGTTTAAGGACATTTGAAGTATTTTTTCCGACCAACCTGATTGGCTGGTTAACGCTAGCTGTATAGCATAGGAAGGATACAGGATGGTTTTGGTTGTAGGCTGGTAGTGGGATACCATGACTGTGCAGGCCCCGCAACCTCCACCGCCGCAGCCATACTTGGTTCCTGTTAACCTCACTGGAGTCTAGGTTAAGGTTGGATGTGTGTGTGGTTATTACCGATAGTAATAATGATTATATTAAGAAGTCATCAAATTAATACTAACTACAAACATGGTATTCGTGGTAAAAGATACGCTTTTCCCTGAGATAGGATGAAAGCATTGTCTCTGGATCTGCATGGTTCTCTGTCACCTGGTTGGGAATAATAAAATGGAATCAGTCAGACTGATTCAGCATCAACAACAAAATCACATTGTATTATGTATATTTAGGCTATTGACACATACACATACATGTGTCTAGTGTGTCCAGTCACCTGCAGACCAGTTATATGCACGTCTACTTTTTTCAAGTTTTGCTTCAGGGTGACTGACCAAATTCTCAAAACCCCAAACCGGGACCCTTATTTTGTGCTGCACGACACGAATGCATGCCTGTATCAGCCACCATACAATTTCAGGATGGGGACAATTATTTTAGCACCCTGCACATAAAAAAAAGTATATTTTCAGGGGTGCGTTATCGATGGTTCAATGTGCGCTATACCACACTTCGGCAGATTCAGATAGCTGCTTGTTTGTTGAAAAAAACTGAACATTTACTATTTCGCAAGTCTAGAGGCTGGGCGCATTTGCAGTGACACATTTGAAACGAAAGGACCGCCGTTTTAAGTAAATATTCTGTTGTAAGCATAGGGTTGTATTACAAGATCATGCCCCACCCCCTCCCCTCCTCTACGCGCCCCGGGTACTGTAAGTGCAAACGTACTCTACAAAATGCAAAGTTGCTGCAGAACCAAAATATCGTTCGTTTTTGTCGATTATTTCAAGACGTTTTCAGACTACACCTTGGAAAAGATACGGTGATACGGTAATATTTTATTTATTTACACATAAGCCAACCTCTGAGAAGCCATTTGGGCAACACTTGGGAATGGACACTTTCAAAAAAACAATCACAATTATGCATGATTCGATCTAATCGATGTCAAAACAACACGCAATAAGATTTTCCATACCTTTTTTCCATTAACGAAGAAACACAAAGTATCACTTCGTCCGTCCATGTCTATGCAAGGCGAAGTTTACTCTTCTGATTTTGCAGGAGTTGTAACCGCCCATCGAGATCTATGCAGAAGCGCACGATGTGGGTGGACCAGTCTGATCCAGATCGCTACCTCCAGGGACGTCACCAGACATTCATGAACTTGGCCATGCTTCCCCAGGAAAAACAACAAACTTGAAAGCTGCTGTAGGCAACTTGTGTTAAAATAACATTTAGTCATATTTGCTAAAACTGTCATTATGTAATGTGTGTGTATCAAAATAACATTTAGTCATATTTGCTAAAACTGTCATTGTGTACTGTAAGTAGCACCTTAGACAGGTCGTCTGTCTAAGGCAGTCTCAACGGGCTCCACCCTGTCTCCCATTCAAATTTTAAAGGGCACATTCCATGAAAAACAAGTATTTCTAGTTGTTTTTGTAATTAGCACTGTCGATGTTTGCAGATGACCAAATCTGTACATCTATTTTATGATACAGTAACTAACACCCTAGCTCCTCTGCATGTGTGCTCGTCTGTTGTGTGTTTGTTCCTGAACAAGCAGGAGACTTTAGAAGTGGGCTGTGGCCTGCCCACCCAAACAGAAGTTAGAAACTGTAGCGTGTTGTCTATTGGCTGAGATCTTGGTTGTATTTTCAATATTTTTATTGGGTGGGCAAGACTTTTGTTTGGGTGGGCTGAGCCCTTCCCTGCCCATATAGCTACCGCCAGGTCCGTTGTTTACACATTGCTGGCATGTACCTGCAGTGCAGCGCCAAGCTGTATCAACCTTAGGAATTGGTGATTATAGCTTGTAGACAGTAGCAATGTTGCAAGTCACTAGCTCGTGCAGCCCCCAGGTCCAATTGGCTGGCTAAAAGACATGATGCAATTAATAGAACGGTTGAGGAAGAAATCCATTAGATAATATTACATTTTTGGGGGGCTAAAGCTCACAAAATTAGGCCTCACAATGTCCCTGGTTAGCTCTATGGCTTAGTTTTTGTGGTGTTCAACATTAGCATATACTGTATGAAATATATGATATACACTATATTAGCCAACTTGTGGGTGTTTCTTACCATACAACTTAGAGACTAATTTTTCTAATTAATGTATAGCCTATAGATGCTTTAAGAGGCAAAGCTAGCACACCTTGCTGGCCATTTATTTGCAGTAACCAGTCGCAGAAATGTAATTATTATTTTTCCGCAGTAACTTTATGTGTTGCAATAAAGGCCTTGTGTAGCTATAGAGATAAATTCAAGACCATGAGAGTGGGGTTGGACCATATAGTTCTATGGGTTGAACTTGCCAGAACCAAAACCAGTGACGTCAAGGCACATGATGCTATACTGACTGTGAGACGAGCGCTGCTCTTGATTTAATTAGTTAGGTGGCCTAGCAACATGTACCAAAAGCCTCAGAATTGCAATGAATTTACTACATCTTCCTATTCCTCAGGCTGATACTGAGAAATAGTTGGAAGTGATAGGCTACACAAATGTAATGAATTGTGGTATGCTGCTGTTAGTGTTATGTGTTTGTGTTATTGTATTGGTATTCATAAATAAGTAGGCCTAATAGTTCAAATGTAGGCTGTAGGCTAATATGTTTGAAACATGAAAAGTCTACAATGTCATAGCCTACACTGTATTGTTTAAATAGGCCTACTCTAAAATATTATATTTTAAACTAGGGATGGCACCGATACGATACTGAGATCGGAAAATCGGTCTGATACTGACTTAATTAGCTGGATCGTATAGGTGACAATTGGACAGTTGTAACTAATCCATGGGGCTAATCCAATTAAATTAATTTAGGTCTACTGTCAAGCATCAGCCATGTCTAACCTACCCAGGCCACACTATCAGCAGCAGGTTACTAAAATGCATCTACTGTAAGTCTTAAAATATAGATTGGCTGTTTTTTAATTTTCAACTTAACTTAAAACAAAATTTAACACTGGAATCGGATCGGTACTGGTATCGGCCGATAACCAAAGTGCCGGTATCTGTATCGGTATCGGGACTGACAAAATGGATCATGACATCCGTATAGTAAACATTCATATAGCAGCAAACAACTTTTTTCTATGTAAATATATAGTAGGGTGCAGGATAGGCTAATTGCATCAAAGCGAGGTACAGGTTTACTTTGCTGCTAGCATCAGTCAGTGGACTGGAGCCTCTCAACTGAAAATATCTCGGCCTACTCACATTCCACTATTGCTGCCCTCTGTGTGTGTGCTGAAATAATCTTGTGTTTTTAAAAAGCTCTGGTTCCAACACTGGTTCGGTAAATGGGAACACAAACAAAAGAAGTGCAAACCACACCAAACAACACTATCCTAGCTTTGACAATGCATATCTATTGGGAGTTTCTGAGGGAGCACCCTTTATGGCATTGAAGGGAGAGGTGTTTGTTTAGATATAGTTCAAATATTAACAAGCCACCAGAATACCTGACATTAACTTACTGACCCAAATATTACAGCAGCAATGCTTTATTTTAATTTGATTACTTTTAAAATAGCAGTATTTACAATGATATACAACGCTTGATGAAAATGTATTTAAATGTAGCTTACAATTTTACAGAAATTGAAAAATCAAATTATATTATATAATTATTGTAATTTTCAAATGTGCAAAATGTTGTAAGGGCATTTTGCAGGAGCAGATGATGAAAAACCGTAAACAAAAAAACACCTTCCAGATTACATTCTTAATTAACAATAATGCAGTTATTGCAGTTAATTGTTTATATGTAGGATATTACAGACTGTGATAGCTCAAATTAAAATTCATAGGTTGATTTTTCTAAATGTAGGAGTCAAGTGACCATAGTTGTATAAACACCCATGTAGGTCCTATAACTGTATCATAAAAAAAACATCCCTTCCTTCAATGCCATAGGGTGCTTCTTCAGAAGATCCACCTCACACACAATGTGAGCTCTGTACCACTTTATGTTCCTAGGCTACAGGGCTAGGGCTGTGGGGTTGTTTTCAGCACTCACACAACATGGTATAGCCTACAGCAACTAGGCTATTATACTGTAGCCTGAAGTGGTTGACATTGCATGCTCTGCCAGGTTCCTGTGGCGTTTGCATGTCGATGTCCATTTTGATGTCCGCTCCCTCTCGAACAATTAGACCCTACTATGTCACAACAACAAACTCCGCTAGCCTTTCTTTTAGTCACACGCCACTGGACGAGCAGGCGTGGGATAGGCTAGCCAGATCTGTTAATGTACACATGGGTTCGAACTTTGAACGCCTTGCTTTTGAACTCCCAGCTCAGTGCTCCCATGGATTGTTTTATAAAACTATCTTCCCCTGCTAATATTACAGACCCCCCCATATCTGACCATGCACAACAAATCCATTTTTATATAAAATATCTTCTCACTCTCCTTTACTTTTCACTTTAATTTGTATTTTATATTTCAATGTATGCTCCTGTTTTAATCAAATGTTTTAAATTATGGGGCATGATGGTCTAGTGGTCTGGGTGTTGGGTTCAAACCCCGTTGACCTACCTGTAAGCATCCTTGAACAAGATGCCTAACCCTTAATTGCTCCTTGGTCGCACCTTGCATGGCAGCAATCGCCATCGGTGTATGAATGTGTGTGTGAGTGGGTGAATGTGAGGCAAAATACTGTAAAGCACTTTAGATAAAAGCGCTATATAAATGCAGTTCATGTATGTGTCTTTGTAAGATGTGGTTTATGTAAGATGCACAAATAAGAAAAGCAGGGGTTCTTGTTTATGGCAACTTATGGTATCGTATCTTATTTTAAGATTATTGAAGACTCATATCATTAGGGGCAACTTAAAAATACATGTGATGTAAATGAGACAATACTGAGATAATATTGTTAGAAACCTATTTTTAAAATCAAATGTAAAAATATATGAAGTAAAAAAGAATGTTTATATTCTCTCTCTCTCTCTCTCTCTCTCTCTCTCTCTCTATATATATATATATATATATATATATATATATATATATATATAGGGTGCAGTTGCCTGATGTGAAACCTCTCCCCAGATTCGGGAGGTCAACAAGATGGAGTTTGACGCGGGGAAGCTTCTGCTCTGCTGGCAGCTGTAAAAGGACAAGGCTGGCTACGATACCAGGCGTGCTGCCATCACACTGTTGTGAACCGCTGAAAGAAGTTGGTAGAAAATACACTATGCTTTGCCAAATGTGGCCAATGCTGAAATCAGCTCACTCTGTGGGCATTTCAACGATCATCGGAGGTGTCCATTAAATAACTAATGTTGTTATAATTTCAATGAATAAAACTGAGAAAACTGTCTTCTTAGTATAGTCGGGGAATAAGCAGAAGTGACGGTGCACAATCGTTTTGCAAGGAACTCGGTGAAAATCAGTGTGTTTCACATTTCCTTGTAGTGGATAACAGTTCTAAGACTGACAGCTTCACCCTCGGTTGCTGGGTTTGTTTCTTTTGTCATTTATTTTGGTTAGTTTAACAACCAATGTCTGATGTGACGTCACCGACCAGGCTGTGCGATATTTTCTGATTTAGCCTACTGTGTTTAAGATTACGAACAGAAGACTAATTACAATAAACTAATACAGTTGAAACGTCTCTGTAATGAACGTATAGTTATGAACCTTCTCTGATACTACAACAAAGTAGTTCTACAGCAGGGGCATGTAGAGAGATCTCTTTCCTTGGTTTTGGTCTACAGCAGAGGTCTTCAAACGGGTCAAGGACCCCTTGGCTGATCAAGACATGGCACAGGGACCTCCTATTACATATGTAATAAAATATTTAGTTGCCGAACAAACAATAATGTATAGAGGCCTATTGCCATGTATAAATGTAGGTCACTAACTAAGCCATAACTAACTAAACTCCTCAAAACCCATATCTTGTTCCACTCTCACTTGACTCTATTGCCCTCCCGACAAACATGTATTGTTGTTACTATTATTTTTTGTATTTTGTTTAATTGTGTCTTGGATCTGTGTTTATAAATTTTAGGCTATATTCCTGTCCATGTTATATGTCTTTATATTAGCCTATTTACAACGTTAAATGTTCTTGAGTGTCTTGAAAGGCATCTTGAAATAAAATTTATTATTATTATTATTTTTATTTATTATTATTAATATTGTTATTTGTATTATTGTTATTTGTAATTATTATTATTATTATTATTATTATTATTATTATTATTATTATTATTATTATTATTATTATTATTATAGTTGAATCCTGAGTATATGACCACACCTGCTGTGTATTTCATTTAACATTTAGCCAGGTTCATCTCATTAACGGTTCAATTAAGACCTGGTCAAAAAACTGCATACACATACAATTTACAACAGAATACACATGTTCAGTCTCTAAGTAGATGCAATGCCTGAATATTGAAGACATAGGCTACGTTTAGTATAAAAGGCAGTTAGTTATTCAGCAGGCCTGTTCAAACTAAATGCTTTCAGGTGGAATTAATCTTCATTAAAATGCTAAAATACACCTAAATGTAATTTATGTTATTTTTTTCCTCAGGTATATCCTACAGGTGCAACAAAGTCAGTCTACATATGCGCCTAATTTGATCACGTATTTCTAACGCAAACATGTAGGCCGATTTAGAACGCAAAATAAAGATGCACAGCAACGCATTTTTCGCATGTCATTCCTGAGAAGGCGCACACTCAAATATGACTGATGTTGACTTTCAAACACTACCCACTTGAATTCAAAGAGAGACAGACCTACTGAGACTTCCCTGGCGAACTTTTTGGCGATCAGATATATATTCTCGATAACTTGATTCTTTTGCAGGATTTCTACCCCTTTTAGGATTTGCCGAAGCACAACTGACTCCATCGTTGCATTAGCATTTACATCTAATTATTTTGCAAGATCTTTATTTTACAGGTTACAGGCAGAAAGGGGATTTTCAATAGCCTTACCCTAGGACATCTGGACATCTCGAAGGTACATTTTAATGTTAAAGATCTGATTTTTATTACAAAATTAAAGTATAAAATCGTCCACCGTCCAGTACTGGCCTGCCGGTGGATGAGAGAGCTGAGAGACGCATCTGAGACTGTAGCCTAATAGGCCTTTTATTTAAGTTTAATGTACCTTTTTATTTTGACAGGGATATTGTGTTAATAAATATAATCAGAAAAACAAGCACAATCCGACCTAGTTTCACAAATGTATTGGCCTAAACAGGCTATACCACTGCAGCCCTTCAACACTTTTTTGTGGAAAGAAAATGCATTTTTCAAATCCCGAGGACTGCAGCTCTTTGTTTCTTGTGTATCCTACTTATGTGTTCAGGCCGTTTTGTTTATAGTAAAGTTATAGTTATAGTAAAAGACTAGGAAAATAAATTACAAAATATATTTTCAAACTTTATGAATTAAATTGGGTTCAAATTCCCGGTATTTCGGGTAAAAAATTGGAAAAATTAATCTGTATATTTATGAAATTATGGTTATACATGTGTGTGTTTGTGTGTGTGAGGGTGTCTATGATTCTACACCTCAGGATCAGTCCTACTGCTGACCTGATTGGAAACTTTCACCTGCAGCATCACACACAATATTAATATAATAATCACTTTATTCTCAGATGGCTGACTGGCGCCGCCAAGAACCTCTTCGCTCCAACCAAGGTGAGTACAATAGTTGTTGATATTTGAAATGATACAGTGAATGTCCTCAAGTTTTGAAAACATAATAATAATAGATGATTCTAGAAATTCATCTTCATTACAGGTATATAAAGGCCATCGATTGAGATTAGCAGTGATATTGAAATTCTGTTAAATATAGACTCTGTTTTAAAAAATAAAATCGAGAATTTGTCAGAGAATTTCCATCGGAAAATTAAGATTTTTTTTGTTGATTTAATGAAAGTTTATTACCATAAAATATTTTTTCTTCCAACATTTAACATTCCATGCATGTGGGGCATATACATTATAGTTAATAATAAATAATGTATATAAATTATTAATTTTAAAGGCACTCACATATAAGATGATAAGTAGAGTTAAGAATCTTTTATTTTTTTTAAAACATCATTGACTTCAATTGCTAATGAAAAACATTTGCTGTATTTATTATTAAGTAGTTTGTCACTGTAAAAGTTAGGCATTGGTTACTGATCGTGGGCTTAGCAAAATATAACTTATAATATTACAAAATATCTTACCTGTCCTTAGAGCTGCAGTCTCTTCTGATTTAAGGTTAATTCCCCCCAACAATTGTGTCTGTTAATGTTAATGTATGCCACTAACATTTAAGGCATATCTGTCAGTCTCCTGTGTGTGTGAGTGTGTATGAGTGTTACTTGTGTGTGTGTGTGTGTGTGTGTGTGTGTGTGTGTGTGTGTGTGTGTGTGTATGTGTGTGTGTGGGTGTGTGTCTGTTCTGCTACTGTACTGTGTGGTAAACAGATGAGAGGTGACAGACTGTGATCTGTCCTGCACTGGACTGTTCCTGCTGCTGTCCTGACTCTACTGGGGCTTTTAAGCTGCACCACCAGCACAGCTCAGAACACTACACAGCCTCCAATACTGCCCGTTTATGTCATATTGTTACTATATGATGCTGTGTAATAGTAACTGTGTATAGTGACTGTGTAATAGGGATTGTGTATAGTGACTGTGTAATAGGGACTGTGTATAGTGACTGTGTAATAGGGACTGTGTAATAGTGATTGTGTATAGTGACTGTGTAATAGAGACTGTGTAATAGTGATTGTGTATAGTGACTGTGTAATAGAGACTGTGTAATAGTGATTGTGTATAGTGACTGTGTAATAGTGACTGGGTATAGTGACTGTGTAATAGGGACTGTGTAAAAGTGACTGTGTAATAGTGACATCTGACTGAGAGTAAGGCTGTAGAATTCAACAGGACTTGTCCTGTCTGTCTGGTCTTGTTTGGTGCAGGTCGCCCCTCTACATCCGACTGCGTTGTGGAACTTGTTCCCGGCGTGGCCGGCATGGAAGAGGTGGTGTGGATCGTGTCCAGCGACGACGAGGAAGACCCCGTGAGCCACGAAGGAAGGCTCCCATCCCGGAGGTCCAGGAAGAGGAGCCTAGAGTCTCTCAGCCAGGAGTCAGGTGCGGGAGATCTTTGTTCTTTAGTTTCCAAATCATCTTTGTCATTCCCTTTTTTTAGTTTTAGTTGGGTCAGTCTTCCCACACAGCCTCCGTGTTCTCACAGTTAGCATTCCTTTTCCTTTCAGCTGAGGACTGGGACCCTGGCCAGGGTCCATCTCAGAAGAGACCACGGGCTGAGGCCCACGGTATGTGACCAGCTTGTTCTAGTGTATTCCTCAATATAAAGAGTGGATGTCCTCAGTTAATGCTGCTTCATACTGACAGCACATGTGACATGTGGCAGATGGGGCACTTCAAGGGTGCAAACCTGAAAAATGATTTACGTACAATTCAAAGTAACTAACTCTTAAAAAACCTTTTGAAATTCAGAGGCCGACTGCAGTCAACAAGGCAAATTTCGGCTGACACCGGCATACGGCCGATACATCGTGCATTCCTAGACTTCACTCTTACTCGAATGTAGCATTTAAACACACACATTTAATGACATTAAATGGGTGTGCTTGATTCAGTGCGTCAGTGAGCAAGCATTTGTTAATAGCATCGTCAGTGCTTGCTAACCGTTAAATAGCCAACCATAACCTACCTGTGGCCTGTCTCTCCTGACTTAGATGACCTGACACTCTTAATGTCTGATATTAACAGTCTCTTCTCCTATGGGAGCATTTTAGAGTGTGTGTGTGTGTGTGTCACTTTTTCTCTATTATTCAACTTGTGTGGTCTCATTTGGTACAGGTC
>JAODLL010026414.1:0-24306 GCA_026546735.1 Forbesichthys agassizii | reverse complement strand
TGCCCCGCCTCTCGCTCTCCCTCTGCCGTCTATGACTATCTATTTTATTTGTATCCTGCTGCTCTTCTTAACTGTTTCCCTACACTTACCTGCATATTCCTCAGTTTCAGTTCAGTTGAGTTTTTGTCTTTGGTTAAAGTTATTGTAGTTCCTAAAAACAGTCTTTATATTAAAACAACAAAAATATTATTGTGACTTCGTGACCTATGAAAATTAAAACATACCTCATGAGTAACACAACTAAAAGTAATTCCCGCATTTATCCAAAGCGCTTTACAGTATTTTGCCTCACATTCACTCATTCACACACACATTCACACACCGATGGTGATTGCTGCATGCAAGGTGCGACCAAGCACCGGGAACAGTTAGGGGGTTAGGCATCTTGCTCAAGGATGCTTACAGGTAGGTCAACACCGGGGTAGGAACACCACCAATACGCAGACCACTAGACTACCCTGCCCCCTCATTTGTATTGTGTGATCACCTCCTCGTCACTTTTTTCTGATAGCATATGTGCATTACTAACAAGGAAAATAATCCAGGATCAAGATCAAAATCATATGATTTATAAATTGTTTGTTCCCCCTAATCTTTTGACGTACTGGTACCCTTGGTTGGGAAATACTATCGCTATTTAGAATGTTCAGACATAATTCCACAATAACTTGACATCGGTGACAAAAAGTATCCCAAACTGCTCAACACTGATTGTGTATTTATTTAACATGTTCCAAATAAATATATATAAATGTAAAAGTCTTAGTGATGTTCCTGTTTGTAAATTACCCAGAAATACTCACTTAGTACAGTATCATACCATCAAGTAACCTATAACATTTAGAAGTACAATTATTTTGAAAATGTAATTCTATGTATATTTGTAATTGGTAATATGTTGGTGAAATACCCAGTAATTACCCGGAGATACCCACTTAGTACAGTATCCCTTAAGTAACATAATTATGTTTAGAAGTACAATGAATAAGAAATCTAAGTAATGTTCCTGTAAATTACCCAGAAATCTCCATTTACTGCTAGTACCGTACTCGTAACCTACAGTATAATTACATTTAAGAGTAGAGTGATTTTGAAAATGTAATTCTATATATATATTATTTGTAAAATGTGGGTATAATACCAAGTAATAACCACTAATTTCAAGAATCATACCCTATAGTTACTTTTAACTTATTTTTTAACTACGTAATTACCGGGTGGTAATTTAAAGTTACCCAGTGTCATTCTCCCCTTTTCCATCTGCGCACAAGCTGAAAAGAACTAAAGTAAAACTAATTTATCCTCCCAAGTTGTTGAATGTAAAGACGATGCACCAGATATGTGTGTTGCATTATGATGTTATCTGGCCGTTGGGAAGAGAAAGACATCTTTCAGTTCTTGTTCAGTTCCATTTCAATTTTTATCTTAAAAACACTTAACGCTCTTATGTGCTGGGTATAATAAATAGTTTGCCTACATAGTTCATCTTTAACAAGCTGTTTGATTTCTATCTTAAGATTGATCTATGTCAACTGTCTGTCAACTGTCTGCAAAAATGCAAAAGAGATTAAGTTTTCAGCCAAAAATAGGCCTAGGTTTTATTATTTTGTGTGAGTTGAGTTGCTCCACTTTATTCAGTACTCCATTCATCCATACATTTTCAACTGCTTATTCGTGGTTGGATCACGGAGTCAGCAGCTCAAGCAGAGGACCCCAAACTTCCCTTTCCCAAACCACATTCACCAGCTTTGACTGAGGGATCCCAAGGCATTCCCAGGCCAGTGTGGAAATAAAATATCTCCACCTAGTCCTGATCTTGCAAAAGTAAAGAGCTGGTTCGTTGTTCCACAACCAGGATGGAATTCGCATTGTTCCTCTTTAACCTGAGGTTCGACTATCGGCCAAAACCTCCTCTTCAGCATCTTGGAGTAGACTTTACCAGAGAGGCTGAGTAGTGTGATACCAGTGTAATTGGCACACCCTCTCCTCTTTGAAGAGGGGAACCACAACCCCGGTTTGACACTCCTTTAGCACTGTCCCCGAAGAGGCGCGTCAACCAAGACATCCCCTCCATATCCAAAGCTTTTAGTATTTCTGGATGGATCTCATCAATCCCTGGGACTTTGCCACTGTGAAGTTGTTTCACTACCTCAGTGACCTCCCCCAGACAAATTGAAAATGATCCCCCATCAGCTCCAGCCCTGTCTCTACCATAGAGAGCATGTCAGTCAGATTCAGGAGTTCCTCAAAATGTTCCTTCCACCACCCAATTACTTCCTCACTAGAGGTCAACACTGTACACAGCTTGGATGGTTCCCCCATTCCCTCTCCTGAGGTGGCAGACGGTTTTCCAGAAAAACTTTTGTGCCAAACGAAAGTCTTCCTCCATGGCTTCTCCAAACCTCTCCCACAGTCGCTGCTTTGCTTCTGTCACATCAGATGCTGCAGCCCTTCGGGCCTGTTGATACCTTGCAACCGCCTCAGGAGTCTTTCGTGTCCTCCATGGTGTTCGAGAGTTACCGCCCCTTGAGTCACCTAAGACCTTAAGACCACAGCTCTCCACTGCAGCTTAAGCAATAGAAGCTTTGAACTTGGCCCGCTCAGGTTCAATGTCCCTAACTTCCACAGGGATGCCAGAAAAGCTCAGCTGGAGGTGAGAGGTGAAGATCTCTTAGACCGGGGCCTCTTACCAAACGTCCCCAGTTGCCCTGCACTACCCGTTTGGGCTTACCAGGTCTGTCCTGTGCCCAGCTGGGCTCTGTGGCAAACCCAGCCGCCAGGCGCTTGCTGGCGGCTAACATATTCAGTAAAACTTTCAACCACATACACCAGGTATGGCGGTAGGAGGGGCATGTGTGATGTTTTAGTCTGTATGGTCATTAATATAACATTGGGGTTGACGTTTGCTTCACAATCAATTTAGTGAATAGGCTACACATACCAGGCCAAACAATTGTACCATACAACTGTGACATCTATGAAATCTAAACCGGTTTCTTGAGTGCCTTCAGTATTATATTTGCTACCATGAGCTGCTAATTAGATTGCTCGAACCGTTTCATTGTATGAACGCATGCGGTGACAATAAAGATCTTATCTAAACACTGATCCATATTTATTTCAAAAGATTGACCATGACGTAGGCTGGAATAGTTATGTTTTGCATGTCTGAGCGTCATACCAATGTAGCCTAAAACTGATTAAACTGAACAATTGTAATAAAAAGGTGCGTTTTGAATAACTGTTTAACATTTTGTGGCCGTGCTTTCTTGCTGGCAGGGCTTTGACCTGCAGGGCTGTGTGCTACCAAGTTGAGATGATAATTGTTAAATAAAAAAAAAGAAACCTGTCACTTTTCCCCAAAATTTACTTTATTTGATTTTAACCCTTATTTGCATACCTTCCAGCGTGCTACAGTATATACCAAATAAAACAAAAAACAAGATAGAACTTGGCCATAGACTACCTACAAACTAGTCTTTTTTTATAGGACCAAATCAATAAGATACCTTAATCGACTGAAACCAACTGTCCTGACAAGCTAGATTTCTTGGACATAAAGTGTCCATCCCTAGAAAAGTTTAAACATTCCTTCCAGAATACACACAATCACAGTTTTACAAACACTCATACATCTGTTTACACATGCAGGCAAACAGAACAAGGATAAGTAGTATTCCAACACTGTTTACTTTAACATTCTGTTACTATTCAATAATCTAGCACATGCGCATGTATAAAATGTTGAGACAATATACAAAGTCATAGTATTTACATGAAAATGTAGCACTTTGTGCAAATGTATTTCATAACAAGTATATAAATGATGACCCATCTTCAATGTTCACGATATAGTATCAGAACAAAAAGAGTATGCAAACATAAGAAGCTGATGGCAGTGACACTCTTTGGCATTAAAACATATACATAGTGTGCTGCTATCACTATTCTCAAATTAAATGTCTCAGTATAAATGTTCAAAGCTATGTTAAAGTGTCAAACCAGTTTTTATTTAATTAAATATCTGGACCTGGTTTTAATTGACACCAGTTTCCTTCCCTTTGTTCCTATTTGTGCCAAATACAGTAGTAATCCAGAAAACAAGAAATAATACATATAATACTCAAATGTTCATATAAACGTTATTCAAAAGAGCTCTTCAAAATTTGAAATAAAAAAAACAAATGTAGCTGGTACAGAAATATCTTTCATTGTGTGAAACAGTTTTCCCTTGGTAATAGCAAAAAATGAGTATTCAAAGCACCCATAGAAAATTGTGTTTCAAGGGTTGTGTGCTCATAAATATAATAAAGTAACTTTACCTACAAGACTGCTGATATTGTATTATTGCACCAAGAACCACCCATATTTAGCAATAAACAGTATAAATTAAACAAAATGTTATATTGCCTATTGTAATCAATTAACGCATTTCGTAATGCCAACAATCAAACAATATGCATTTTAAATGCTTGCTAGTTAATTTAATAAAAAAGGCACTGCTTAACAAAGGTATGGGGACACAAATTTAATCTTGTATTTACATAAACTAAAGAAAAAACAGATATCGCTATACATATAGGATGCAAAAGCTTTTAGTAAAAGTGCAAAATCTTCAGTGATTGCTGAACTAAATTATGGCAGTTAAGATGGTCGCTAAAGGCACAAGCTACTGTGATATCTACATACGGACCAAATAAATTGGATATTAACTGCTGCTGTTGACGTAAATAGTACTTTTAAACTAAAGATGACAAATTATGCACAAATTCTCTGAAAATGTGGTAAAGGATGGATTAAGAGAAATTAAATATCGTTAAAGGTTACTGTTGTCATTTTTGTTTTCTCATGTCAAAAATTAGACACAAAAGCAAAATTCATAGAAATAAATTGTGTCCTTCCTCTGAGCACACAACCCTATTCTTTTTACAGAGAAAGGCTCCTCTTTTACACATAAATTTAGTCGTGGTGACACTGGGCTCTTAATAAATACAACAGAAACAAATCAAGACAAACAACAATAATAGGCGACAAATACTGTACTGTATTATAGGTGAAATTTCTCCCAACACTGTTTCTGTTCTGGATCAGTATGCATCCATATGCCTTAAAAACATTTTTAAACTGAGATTGAGAATTATAATTTTCAAAGTATTTTGTAGGTCATTGTAGAATGTTCTGCATATGCCTTACAGATACATTATTATGCCCCTCAATAAAGACAATTTCACTGATAAGAAAGAAAAGAGGGTCATGGACAATCACAAACACATTGACTAGACTCATGTACAATAATGTTGAACCTAGCATGCTAGTACAGGGGCTATCACAACTGTTGAGACAATAAAAATGGTCTCAGGACCAGGCAAAGTATTATTCAGTTTTTGTGCTCCAGAACATTTGCACAACTTAAACATTTGTCTGTTCTGTACAGTAACGCATTGGCACCTATCCACAGGAAATCTTAAAATCGCTTACAACACACCTGAATATACGTGTGCAAATGGACAATACACCAGTTCTGTCTATAGCCATATCGTGTTGTTCTAGTATCAAACATATCTGACCATTTTTACTTATTTCTTTGTACCACCCCCTTGGGGTTCTTCTCAGATTGTGGTATTCATTAATATATATCAGTTTTCTGAGCTCTTCATTGATTAAAGGCAGAAATAGCCTAGTAAATATGTAACAAATGGGTAATTTTCCCCTTCAATGAGGCTACACGCTTCTATGCTAAAGGCACTTAAAATACATATGAAATACAAAGGCCGGAATGAGAGCAAAATATTCAAGATTAAAGACATTATAAGTAGGTGAATGGGGACCTGTAGCTATAATTTGCAGAATCAGGCATCCTATGTCCTATGCATCTTCCAATTATGCTTTTCAATTTTTATTGTCCACAGCAGCACACTCAATATCTCAGGCAACCAATCAGATCAGTTCAAGACATACTGGCTGGATGATAAAAGATCATTCTGCTTTGTTCAGAATACTCTCTGCCTGGGGTCAAAATGCAAAATAAACTTTCAAAGTGCAAACAAGGACTGAGCTTAAAGGGCAAATGGCTAATAATAAGCACATTCGTAGAAAACTCTTAAAGTCTAGTTAGCTCTCCAATTTCATATTCATATTTGTCTGTGTTTTTGTGCTTCTCTACATCATTCTGTGGCACTGTTGTGGAACACTGGGGTGTTTTCTGTTGGACCACGCCAGCAACGGCGAGCTGTTCACTGTTTGTCAAGGAAAGAGGTCCGCCTAAATCTGTAATAGGAAGCGATGCCAGGCCACCATGAGAGGAGGAGCGCCTTGCGTGAGAAGTCTCCGCGAAAGGACATTTTTCACAGCTCCCTACCCCGTCTCCACACTCCACAGTCTCTTTTGCATTGCCTGAGAGGCTAACGCCAACCACTGGATTAGTGGAGGAATAAGTTTCGGGTACAGCAGCGTTGGTAGCGCTAGCGGTCGTGCCAGCAGATATGCTACTTGGGGGCATCATGCTAGCAATTTCATCAGTGGGCGAGCGGCCAATGCTACCATCCACCTGTACGCGGATCTCAGGGGAAACCGACAGTTGGTACTGGGGCACGGGGCCACTGTCGCTGCTCTTCGGGTAGAGAAAGGTCTTCATCTGACCTTTGCCCTTGACATTGACTGTACCGCGGTAGTCAAACTCGTAGTCCATGCTGCTGAGCACACAGTAGCTCTCCTCGCTGACCTGGACGCGGCACTCCACCCCGGTGGTGTCCATACGGCTGGCTATGTTAACCGTATCACCCCAGATGTCGTACAGCAGCTTAGTGGTGCCGATCACTCCTGCTGTTAGAGGCCCGTGGTTAAATCCGATGCGCAGCTTGAAGCCAAAGCCCAGCATGTTCTTGTTGAAGTCGTCCACCACGTGCATCATTTCCAGGGCGAAGTCGAACAGCGCCCGCAGGTGTGCGTGAGGGTGAGCCGCTTCGGCGCACTGCTGCGTGTTGAGTCCCGATGCGGCCATGTAGGTGGCGCCGATGGTCTTGATCTTCTCAATGTTGCTGAAGGCAGGCTTTCGCAGAAGCTCGTCAAAGTCTCCGATCAGCTCGTTGAGAACGCGGTAGCACTCCTTTCCTCCTTCGTAGCTTTCCTCGTAGAACTCGCTGAAGTTCACGATGCTAGCAAAGATGACGCCCACGTTGTTGTGGTTCTTGGAGTAGCTTTGGGTGACCTTGAGTTGCTCGGCAACGTGGATGGGGATGATGTTGCGGAGCAGCCAGTCCGCCTGGTCCCGCATGTTTTGGATCTTAATGCGGTGCTGGTCAGCCTCCACGTTGCCGTGGTAATGGAGTCGGTAGCAGACCTCAAATTCCCGGTTGAGGAACCAGACCAGCAGGAGGAGCAAGAAGAGGGCCACGCAGGCCTCGGGGCCGAGCAGGTCTTGTGGGCGGGGCACAACGTCCGCTAGGCTGTCAGTCATATTGGTGGAGCCGTTGGTCTGCACACTGGGCCTGAAGAGATAGATAAGAACAAGATGCGGGGAGGCAGATGGAGATGAAGATAGCAACTGTGTATCCGATACAATGTGAGATGATCTAACACTGTTTCAAGATGGCCTACTATAAAAAGTTTAATTATTTATGCTTGCACTATATTTTCATCCATATATACAGTATATGCAAAAGAATATTCTCACCAGAATGCAAAGCTGTTTGAAACACCGAAAGAAACAAAACACAGATAGAAATAATCAGTGAATACATTTACTGCTGAAAACGTCCAACATATTGAAATCATTTCAAATGAATAGCACAAGGTCAAGTAATCATTCATGTCCAGTACCTTGCATTACATATTTTAAACTTTCATTACATTCTCAAATGTATTAGTTGTTCCTTGTCTAGTTAAGGTTAGGGGTGGCACCCCTAATTAGACAATTAGTCAATTAATGTATTAAATGTTTAGACTTGTAAGACACTGTTACTGTCACTCAGCCTGAATGCAATAAGTTACAGAACACAGCAACTATACAGTTATTAGCGCGAGTGAGTGCTACCTGCATGGGGGGCTGAAGAGCATTGCCAGCATTCCCAGTCCCACCACAGTTGCTAGGGACGAGCGCATCCAATAACTAAGCTGGCAAAAGTTACAGTACTGGATGATGGCAATGATGACAGCGCAGCAGGTGAACATTGTGAACTGGTGAGAGAGATGAGACGCAAGGCAATAAACACACAAATGCAAGGCACCGTTATCTCCATCAACACAGAGCCAGGCACAATAACTGGCATGTATGTGTGTATAAATAAATAACAACACGTGTTGTAATGCAACCCATGCAGTATTGCTGGCACTCCACCTGGATGGAGAGGTGCATGTCACAGGTGACGTGGGAGAAGACGGCCATGGTGGGCAGGGACACCAGGACGGCTCCTATGAGATGACGAGGCACCCAGCCCGAGATGGCCTTCATCAGCACCCTGGTGCAGCTCAGCACATGGTTTAGGTAGAAGGCCATACTAGAGAGGGAGATAGAACACAGTGCTCGGTCTCCAGCGCTAACACAGTACAACTTGGCCCTTGTTCACTTCAGACCTCCGGGCCTCCAAAATAGGGCAATATTTATTGTATTGGGTTCAGGTGTAAGGAGTACAACATATATGCAATCTAGGGGTGGGCTAGGTCACATGATGCTCTGCTGTTTGTGCTCAGCTTGCAGCTGTAATTGGAAATGGTACAGACCAGGCATATTCAATTGGCGGTCGGCCCCCATGTGGCCCACGAGGGGATTGCACTCTTGACCACTATACATTAGTTAAATATACTGTATAACCACTATACGAATCAAGTCAATATATTACTGTAAATTAGTTATTAACCGTTCTACAGCCAAGACATCGTGACATAGCCTGTTTGTAAATGTAATGTAGTAGTCCAGACCTAATCAACGCCATGAAATTAGTCTGAGTGACAAGTCCATACGTGTGTGCACATAGCTCATGTTGGTGAGGATAATGGTTGGGTATGGTACTAGTCACATTTCAACCCATACCAGTAGGAATACCTGCAATTTGGTCCCAATAGTCTACCCAGCTTTATTTGTTTGTGTTTTTGTCTTTACTTTGTCTAAACAATGTCATTTCAGGTGTAGAGCACTGCATTGCAAACTGGATGTGGGCGTGGCTGATATTTTGTTGTGTAAAAGCCCATATGCCAGAGAGACTTGGAATAAGCGGCATCCTATAATTCTATAGAAAACCTTTGCCATTGACTTGATCTATTGAATATTAACCAAGCTGCAGGGTGGATGCTCTTGTAGGCGCTTACGTAAAGATGTGGCCCACCTACAGTTTCTCTTGTTAATTATGGCCCATTTGTAATTGAATAGCCCTGGTAAAGACCATTCGAACAAGCCATCCATCTTCATCCGCTTATCCAGAGTCGGGTTGGTCGCGGGGGCGGCAGCTCCAGCAGGGGACCCCAAACCTCCCTTTCCTGAGCCACATTATCCAGCTCTGACTGGGGGATCCCGTGGCGTTCCCAGGCCAGTTTGGAGATATCATCTCTCCACCTAGTCCTGGGTCTTCCCTGAGGCCTCCTCCCAGCTGGACGTGCCTGGAACACCTCCCAAAGAGACTTACCAGATGCATGTACCACCTCAATTGGCTCCTTTCGACACAAAGGAGTGGCGGCTCTACTCTGAGTTCTTCACGGATAGCTTAACTTCTCACCCCATCTCTAAGGGAGAAGCCAGCCACCCTCCTCAGAAAACCCATTTCGGCCGCTTGTACCCGTGCTCTCATTCTTTCGGTCATGACCCACCCTTCATGACCATAGGTGAGGGTAGGAATGAAAATTGCCCCGGTTACAATTCGAACAAATTGAGTATTTATATCAATTGCCATGTAAACACTTTTGTAGGCATTACATATTTTTGGTAATCGGGGCAAACAAATATAATATACAGAATGTGGTCTCTAAAGAAATAATACTTATTGTAACTTTAACTAGTTGTGCCTGCATTCCTGGTACAGGCGTCCCCCCCCCCACACTTTCAGCCCCTTACCGTATCGCCAACACCAGAGCCAAGACCTCGAGCAGGGCGGCCACATTGGTCAAGATGATGGCTGGGGTAGAGGGTCTCTGCTGGGTGACCAGTGGTCTGAAGAAACAGGCCAGGGAGAGGACCAGGAACACAGTGCAGCACAGTAGCATATCCAGGAAAGAGCTAAACGTTGGGCTGGCGAAGGTCTGCAGCCCCGCCTGGGTCTCCACCTATCACAGGACAGAAACGGGACGTGAAGGGAACATAGTTGAGAAAAGCGTGGTGTGATTCCTACAATGAAAATATATGTTTTTTTAGGGTGGTCAAACACAATTAAAATGTAATTGCAATTAATCACAATTAATTACGTAAAGCGTGCGATTAATTCAGTTTGAATTTTAATCACTTTTTTTTAGATGTATCATTCCATTTTTGTTTGTGACAAATACAGAATAACTGGCTAGCAATAACAAAATAAAAATAAATGTGTTAATTTCCCAACCCTGCAATATATTTTAATTATTTCTGTGCAAATCAATGCAGTAGTACTATTGCTTCAAAAGCAATGCACTTCAGTGACTGTGCCAGCAGAGGGCAGTACATGCTGGGAGGACAAAGTCTTGGGCACTCCTGCAGATATTTCTCTTTGCCGCAGTCTTGCCTAGTCGGCTCTGCTCTGCTCTCAAAGCAGTGGGCTTGTGGGCTAACCAGACACAGACCCAGACAGAGGCACACAATCACACTGTTAGTGTGACAGCAGAGATGGATGGCCAGCATCAGTGTGAAGACAGAGGTCTGCCGAATCACAGGCAGGTCACACAACTGATTATAGCTGGCATGCACAGGCAGTAGAGACACAGAGACACACACACCTCCTTTTGGTAGCTCTTGCGATAATCAGACTCCAGGGTCCTGTCCAGGAAGGTGTGGCTGAGCTTGTTAATGGGCGGCTTGTAGAAATAGTCCTTCATTAAACTTCAAACAGACAACAGCGGAAAGTCCACGTAAAAAACACATAGCAAGAGCAACGTATAGGCCAAAGAATATTTATTCTCCATTTTGCGTTAACAACACGCTCCCAACAGCCTCATGCATTCGTCTTTAAGCACAAGCTTCTGCAAGACCCCCACGAAAAAGCTCAACGCCTGCCCACCTGTCCTCCTTGATGACGTCCACGAAGTGAGCGTCACTCCTCTCGCGGAAGTTCTTGGAGCGCAGGGGGATGAGGGCGGAGTGGTCCATGCCCATGGCCCCACCACACCAGGTCTTCTTCTCCTTCTCTTGCAGCATCTCACACAGAGACGTCTGGCTGTTGGTCAAGGGCTCCAGCCGGGGGCTCAGCAGGCCGTTCAACACTTTGGCGCCTCGCCCCGCTGCCGAGGAACACTTGAGAGACGAGGTGTCCTGGGCCAGACAGAGGCATAATTCACTTACAATTCAATATGTTTTATTAAAAGGTAGCCAATACTAGCCTGGTCTAACTAGACCCAATATTCACGTATGGTCTGGCCAAGATCCTAACGGCTGCTCCTCCTACTTGGCGTAGACCTCTGGTTTATTTTGAAACTATTGGACAGTGTTTAAACAACCGCCTCGTCTAGCTACCAGGGTTAGGGTTAGCACGCTTGACTTCAGCGTCATCTCACTGCCCCACCCTGATTGGTCCGCCGGCAGGGTGGCCGTGAAAAGGCTAACGCGAACCGGGTTTCTAGACAATCATCTCAGCAAAAATAATGTAGCCAAGAGCAACAGTCTGGCGGGGCCAGGCTAAGCCACTACTAAGATGTACCACTCACTATGATTTGACCTTGTAGGTGTGGAGAGATCTTATCTTTGTGAAGGCAACTTCACAAAGTTGTTTGTTTGAGTGGTGACCATAAACTAGCTAGTTCACCATAAATAGAATGTATGGTCAACACTCCAAGCAGGGAAGTTATGTCGAATGCTCTATAGGTATTATTTCCTTAAGCCACACTAAAAGCATGTTTGTATAGATCTTCTTTGAGCTTAAACTGAACTAAAAGGAGTTGACCTTGGTTTCTCAATGTTATCTACCTCCTAACAGCAAAGCGGAGGAGTCTCAACTCCTCAGATAATGTAATGAGGCTAACCTTGTTG
The DNA here is from genome assembly GCA_026546735.1 of Forbesichthys agassizii. Classification (NCBI taxonomy): domain Eukaryota; kingdom Metazoa; phylum Chordata; class Actinopteri; order Percopsiformes; family Amblyopsidae; genus Forbesichthys; species Forbesichthys agassizii. Next base: position 12,167 of record JAODLL010026414.1, on the reverse strand, counting down.
CCATCGGTCTTGTGGTCGTCATGGCACCCATTCTGACCCGTTCCCTCCTCCAACGCCTGATCCTCTCCTGGTATCGGCACCGTGCTGCAGGAGAGACAGGGAGACTGATTGGGAGGGACAGAAGAAGACATGGGTGAGGATTGAAAGGGTGAGATCCAGCCTGACTTAACTGGATCAAAACCAGTGACAACACAGTAAGAATCAATACAAACCTAACTGGACCCCTGTAAACATCTTACAATCACGTGTTGATCATAATCCAGTGTGGCTCACAACGTGCGTGTTATGCGTGTTATGAGGGCACCTCGTGTTGTTAAAAACATATTTCTCTACCACTAATCAAATAAGTGGTATAGGAAAGCGTAGCAAAACAGAAGGAATGCCATTTATGATACTGTATATTCATTTGTACCTGCGTACAGACACACTGATATCAAACCACATGTTTTTGCCAAAAATAACTAAGAGACCATATGCAGATGTTTGTGAGACACTGAGGAACACCCCCCAACACACACGTATAGTGTGATACAGTATACAGGATGTTTTATCTTGTGAAACAATACTTTATGGTGTGTGTAAGCTATATACAGTACACGTATGGACACACAAATATCCCAGACGCACTACATAATTCCTTAGACATAGCTGCCAACAAGTATATAGTAGATAAAAGCACAGAGTAAGGCATTATTCTGGACCATGCAGGCGTCAATGCAAGAGGATGCTATTAGCTGTAGCAGAGTGTTTATGAAGGGCCTGTCTCCATGCCGTGATTTAACCTCATTAGCGTACCAAGCACCCTGCTATTCACCCTGCTTCCTACACCCTACCTCCTCTTTTCTTCTTCTCCCCCTTCTCCAGCCTTGTTTTGCTGTTAGTGCACGAACCTAGCTTAATGGGGAATCTGTGTATTAAAAGGGAACGGGACTAGGAATGGAATTTAAGGATGCCATTATAGATGTAATGTATTGCTGAGGTTGTGTTAATAATGGAGTTGAAATGGAGTTGGAGAAGTCCAATGTGACCCCTGTGGGATATTGTGAAAGCACATGAGACATTCCTCATAAAGGGGACATAAGAGGATACTATATGGCCATGGAGTGGGGTTGGCAAATTACAAGTAGCAGCCTTAAGGTCAGCCGAGAACTAAATGCTAGTGATATAATCGAAACCCTTTGATTACGTCAGATATCAAATAAAGTACTATATTCTATGTTCCCCCTCATCTAGTGCATGTAATTCTCTTTCTTCAAAGAGAAAAAATGAACTCTCAAAAAACCTAAAAGCATGCCAGTGATCAAAGTGTTCATTGCTTATACTCAAGTAAACAAATGTGATGCCAGAAAGCACAATTTAATTCTGATTCCGGCTTTAAATCCAGCGTTACTCCACGACCTTCTGGTTATGTTAGTGCTGTTACCAGCACATTGCACTAATGGCCTTGGCGTGCCTCCTTGCACCTGCATGGTGGTATCTGCCGAGAACCCCAGCAGGACACCAGGAGAGGCTCCACATGGGGGGGCAGAAAATGTCAGCCGTCTATTACACTGTACCCTTTTCAGAGAATGGGAAAATACTTACAAAAAGATTATTACTAAAATACTGTAGTACTAGCGCAGGACAGGATGAGGTCCCTTAAAGGTATAGCCAGTCATTCTGGAGAAAGCTTGTTGATATTTTAACTCAATCAAAACTAACACATTTCTGCCTTCAATGCTATATGGTGCACCCTCAGAAGCTACGCCCAACACATTGGAAACGCATTGCGAAGGCTAGGATAATAGTATGTGGTCTGCACCACTTTGTGTTCCTATATACGGAGCCAGGGCTTTGTAGAAAATACTGATTATTTTTGGTCAAAACGCACAGAGAACATTAAGATAGCATACACGCACTGAGATATTTGTATTTGCATATAATCGCGTGCTATACCTTTACCTGTTGAGTTGTTATTATTTGTTTGCAATGTTTTTGGATGTTCCCCATTGGGGAAGAAACTCACCATGGCTCGTTCTGGGGGCAGGGTGCAGGCCGAGGGGGCTCCGTAAGGTGTCGTGCACGCAGAGTCCCCGTGGTCCGCCTGCCCAGCTAGGCCCACCTGGATGCAGCTACAGTGGGGGCGCTGCTCCACCTTCCTCCCAGAGATCAGGTAAGTCTTAAGGCCTGAACGAACACACAAGGCAGAAAGGGAAGAAGCTGGTCGCATACAGTGCACCCGGAAAGTGTTCACAGCGCTCTACTTCTTCCACATGTTGTTGCTAATTAGCTGTGAAACATTAGGGCTGCTCTGTTATGGAAAAATTAATAATCATGATTATTTTGGTCAATCTTGAAATTACGATTATTTAATATGATTGCTCGTTGACTTTGAAATGATGATTCATTTTAATGCACCTAAAACAATTTGAAACAAATTAACAGTTGTTTATTTGTTACAGACTTATTCAAAAAGTGCAAACATTTCAAACCAACTTTTTTCACTTTGTTATGGGGTATTGTGTGTTGAATTTTGAGGGAACAAATATTTTAATCCATTTTGGAATAAGGTAAAGATAATGGTGCTTTTATTTTCACATGCAGCGAAATTTGTTCTCTGCATTTAACCCATCCCTCAAGGGAGCAGTGGGCAGCCGCTGTGCAGCGCCCGGGGGACCATCTCCAGTGTCTCTGGTCAATGGCACTGGCAGGAGAGAGTGAACCTGACCTTTTTTTTTGGATGTGGGGGAAACTGGAGCACCCGGAGGAAACCCACGCAGACACAGGGAGAACATGCAAACTCCACACAGACTGTAAGATAACAAAATGTGGATGAAGTGAAGCACTGTGAATACTTTCAGGATGCACTGGAAAACCAGGAACTTTCACGTTCACCTTGCAAAGGATGAAAGTAAGCGAGCGCCTATCAATCACACAAGACAAAATAAGAGTTTACTCTTATTTTGCTAAATGTAATGTGCAAAATAATAGTTTTCCCTTTTGATATTGTGTCTGTAATTGTTAGGAGCCGAAATTTAAATCACAATTAAAACTGGAATAATTTCACAGCCCTATGTGGATGTAAGCATTTTTAAAATATGAAATGTACTTGTTCCTTGTTGGTAGCCATAGGGAATTAGAGGATTCTCTGCAGGAGAAACCCTCTCTCGCTCCTTGTCTGAGGTCAATCCTAAGAGCCTCTTTAACATCTATACTTTAATGAGAAACACAGCTCTCCTCACCTCAGATTAAGTCTCCATTTCAATTAACTACCGCAAATTATTTTCATTTGTCAAGAGCCTGAAGACAATGATAGTGGCCTCCATGTTTGTATATGGTGCTTTCCCGTGTCAAGCCCAAGCTTTTCAAAACTGAAACACCTGGGCCCTGCTACGTGACAGCTTGTGTGTGACAGATAGAGAAAATTGTGAAAACCTTTTGTCCATCAACAAAACAAATAACCATTTAAAATATGCATGGCTATGTGTTATTAGAAAGAACACCAACATATCTAGTACAGTGACTGACAACATGCACAATTGTGAAGGAATACAGCTCCCACATCCCATACACCACTGCAGAAAGAGCAAGTTGTCTACTATGTGCTCAGACACAAAGCATAGAAAACTAGGTATCTAAACAACCCAAGCAAATAAGATTTTATCTGGCGATACATTAGCTGCATATTCAAGGCAAAGATGATAAGCTGTTATGAATAAGCATGTGGCTTCTGCCTTCCATTCATTACAGTATTATGTAGGTAGGTACTGTAAATGTCTTATGAAATATTCAAGGCAACTGCCTCTGTTCATTCACCGCCCCCCCCTCCCGACACACAGGATTATTTAGAATTAGAGAGTTTTATTGTGCGGGTACGCTTTTGTTCAAATATTGTGACTCAGAGTTTAAATGTATTTCTGTGTAACTTTTACAATTAGCTGCTTCCTCATTCTTCTGAAAATCTGAATGAGCCAAGCTGGTTCAAATCATTAGCACAATATATGTCAGCAGAGAGCAATGTAGGAGCAAAAGTAAAAAAAGTTAATGTTTTCCATTCTCCCAAATCAAAACATTGACCGCTGACCGTGTTGATCTGTGAATAATAGTAACTGTGCACCGTTACATTGGCGGCAGGGGCGCAGTGGGTGGAGCGGGGTGACAGATGATCCAGAAGTCGCTGGTTCAAAGTCTGCTAACTCCTCAGCGGCGAGGTGTCCCTGAGCAAGTTAGCACCTTCAGGTGGGCCTCGCATGGCAGCAATCACCATCGGTGTATGCGTGTGTGTGTGTGTGTGTGTGTGTGTGTGAATGGGTGAATGTGAGGCAATACTGTAAAGCGCTTTTGAGTGGCTAGAAGATTGGAAAAGCGTTAATAATAATGCAGTCCAGTCCATTGTACTGTAGTCTCGCAGAGCGAGCCTTTCCTTGGCTAACAGCGCCAGTACCCGCCTACTTGACATGCACGACAACCATCAACCAATGACCAAGTCTGATGTTAAACTTGCAATGAGGAAAACCAAGCAACACGACTGGTTGTTTACAGGTCTTGTAAATCTGTACAATATGTAGGCTACAGTTACTGATTAAAATACATGTTTAAATTTAAATTAGTAAATAAAGCACTGCGCTATCGTTGCACCAGAAATTACAGACATGCTTGTGAGCGAACAGCCACTGGTTATAGACAGTATTACTTCCCAAAAGTCTGCATCAGACGTTCAGCACAGAGTTGCCTATGTGACGTAGTCCTAATGAACAGAAGAGGCTGAGACTAGTTGTGCTGTAGAAAACCAATATGTCTACATACCGCAGGCATTAGCAAAGACTTACTGCCCTGCCCATATTTCCCATATATCTTTTAGATCTTTATCTAGCAGCCCCAGCCTCAGGCCACTGAGCATTGTTGGCCCTAAGTACTTGAGACAGGCCAGTCACCACCGCTAGCCTCTCCCTGAACCACCCTGGGGCTTTACGTCCTCGCACACACACAATCAAGTTAACGCATGAACATACACTAACACTAGTGGTGCAGCTTAGCTAAGAATTTCATAACAATTGAGCATTTCGTGATAAAAGCATTTTGTTTGGTACACTTGTAGGGAAAGGCATTCCACCAATACACTGTATATTATTCTACTAGAAACAAAAACATTTGCACCTACATGTAAAATAACGAGACATGAACACAAATCAAGACCGCCCCTTCCTTTAACCACATGCAGTGCGTGCACGCACACGCACACACACACGTTCTGCTGTAGACGGTCGATGTCTGGCTTTATGAGGATACTAGGGTGGGAAATGGAGGCAGTGAGCAGAGTAACAGAGTGCTAATTCCACACACCGTTGATGCAGAATGGCACAGGGAGCAGAGAGCACAGCAGGAAACCTGTGGGGGGGGGGGGGGGGAGCTTGGCTTGGCTTGATTACCAAATGGAAACCTCCAATGTGTTTCCAAAGAGCACATGATACTCATACAACATGGCTGATTCAATGCTTAGAATGTTGCATAATTCGCAGGACCTAAATCAATTCACAGATAACAGTGCCCCATCTTGATTTCTATCAAGACAATAGACAAATATTTTAAATCACTCCCACCTACGTCATGTTCTGCTACTCTCAACAAGGCAGTAGGCATCTCACGCTGCCCTCTCACCAGGCTGAACACACACATTGACTCATCATCACCTCCCTCCATTTTGATTACGTTGTCCAATATTAAGTGTGTGCTTGTTATTGGTCAATAGCAACACTCTTACCGTACAACAGTATACTGTAGCCAGCCTACGTCTCTGAATATGGCCTATAGCCCGGGGGAAGCTAGCATAGACCATTCTTATACTGTATATAGTTCTACTGAATAGACGCACTGCGGGGGGGGGGGGGGACCTTCAGAGAGAAATGCAATCAAAACAATCGCCGCGAGAGGATGTCACTCTCCGTGTGGGCCAACAAAAAGAGAGCCTGAGAGGAAAGGAGGGAACCCAGCCACTGTGCCAGTCATCCTCCATTGTGCTCACCAGCTAATCTTTTCCATTTATTTCTGATGAGGTATCTTTTGTAGACCCCTTTAAGATAACACTCGGTAAATAGCTAGTTCAAGAGGCAGTGTTAAGGTGGTAAAAATAACCCGAATTATTGAAATATTAACCAATTTATTCATTGACTGAATCCAGAAATAATAAATAATATTGCACCCCATATCAGCATCACTATTTAGTATTTTGAGAACCCACTAAAAGACTCACTGCTGCCCAGCATTAATAGTTTTAGAGTATTATAAAATATTGAGATCCTAGATCTCTTCCTCTCTCTTCCACTGGTTATGATTGATTCTATCCCCTGGAACTGACAGCAAGGTAGAGTGGCTCCCATAAGCCACTAAAGCCCTGACAGAAGAGCAGAATCAATCCTGACTATGTATATGTGTGTACGTGTATAGTCTGTATGCATGTTCGGCATGGGCAACGTGTATGGTCCAGGCTAGTGGCATGTGGAACATCACTAACATCGACACAGCTATCCTGTGAACTTGACGAGCGTGTGTCCTTTACAGCAGAGAAACAACGCTTAGGGCCTGTCACAAAAAATATTTTTGTTGGCTGATATATTGTCCCTGAAATAATTGCGATAAATTATATTATTGTCAGAAACAGATAAACACTGTTGTTCCGCTATTGTCATGCAACATCAATTGTTTATGATTGGCTATACAAACCAATGGCACGTTTGCATTTATTGTTCCAAACGTAGATGCCTGAAATCATGTAGTCGTCGGGGATAACACTTAAAACCTGGAGGAACACTGTCCACCTGTCGCTGTCTGCTCTGCGTTTGTGTATAGTGTCTGTGGTGCGCTGCCTGTGAGCAGGCCGACGAAAGCACAGAAGCAGCACAACATGGCTAACAGCAACTGGCAATATTATTGACGTCTGAAAAAGTGCAAGGTCGTGCCCATATATCGCGTACGATAAGTCGACATAGTAATTATGGTGACAGGCCTATTGCAAGACCATAGGCTGTAGGTCCTGATGGACACAGCCCATGTCTTCTTCTGTGCGTACCACTTTGGTCATTGGGTGTACAGCCTACGTCGTGCGTGTGCAAGCGTGCTCCTGTGCTGACCCTCAGCTAAATGCAAAGCAGCGGAAGCGGCAGCGGCCTGCCAGGAGCTGAAGTGTCACGGCTGCGCTCAGCTGACTGAGAACAGCGGATAACCTTTCCCTCCGCGGGGCCAGACACATTATCTCTCCCGTCTAGCCCTCTTCTGTCTGGGACAGAGGGAAGGGTGGGGGGGGGAGGGGGATGGGGGGGGGGGGGGGGGGCACAAGAAGAACAGCACTTCAAAAAAAAAAATACACCCTCGTCTGCACCTTACGTTCACACCATGTCCATGCTCTTCTGGGACATTGAATGGATGTCCATGACCCACCGACCCCCACAGCGCCAAGAGGGCTTTGGTGCACGCACACACACACACACACGCACGCACGCACGCACGCACACACGCGCTCAGCGTCCTGATTGAGGCCACGCAACGGAAACCACTCTTGGGACACGTACTACAAGCCCTCTCAGCCATCAAGTGTTGCCATCCCTTTTATACGATACAACAACAGAAGTACAACCACAAGCAAAACATAAAGAGTGCTGTGCGTTGCGGTAATCCAATATCACTTTGGTGTTACATAACACACAGGTAGAATGAACGCGCATCTTTGCGGAACAGATGCAGGCAATAGAAAACACTACTAAAACTCAAAGCAACCCCTTTTGCACTTTAACTTACATTTGCTCTGCCCAGCGGGGCATTAACTTGCCAATGTCGTCCTGGGGACATTTGCCAACGGCAACAAAACTGGGGTAAGCTGACACACGTGCACACACACACACACACACACACGATAATGACAACCTAGCCTGCCTGCAGGGGTCTGGTATCAATGCAGTAGGCCAGGGGAGCAGGTGGCATATAGAGAGCCCAGCCCTGCCAGTTCTGCAAGCTCCTCGGCTGATGGCAGTTGGCACCAAACAGCAACCTCCCCCCCCACCTTCACCTCCACCCAACCCCCTGCACTCCCCCCAAATCCCCACCCAACCCCCACCCTGGGATATACATCCTGTCCCTGCTGAGGGAATAGAGCAGATGAAACAGTAGGCAGTCACCTCAGTGTGACAGGCTGTTTAGAAAGACTTCATTACCACAGCATGGTGAGCACTGAGACACTGTAGATATTAGGATAAGTACCTGTTAAGTATACAGATCTTACGAGGGATTTGTTCAGGACACTTTGTTAACAAGACAGAGTGGAGGGTGGGAGATTAATATATTAATAAACGGCAGCATGTGTGCCCTCTATTTGTTCCCATTCTGTCATTAAACATTAAAGACCCACATGCATTTTTCATAAGACACCATCAGGGAATCACGCTGTGTTGTTTTTGGCAGTTTAATGTCGAGTGGAGGGCTTGTGCGTCCTCGACCCAAGGACAGGGGAGGGTTGACCTTCCTCTTAACAGCTGAATCACCTTCCCCCCACCCCCTTTCCTGAACTGAGGCATTTAGAAGACATCTCACGCGACCAGCAGAATCTTTTAAAATGTCAGATGGGTTTGGACACAGTCTGCAAATGCCAAGTAGCGTTAGCAGGTAATGACAGCATCTGCTACAGTTGCCAAGTTCGCAAAACAACAGAATGTCATCTCCATAATATATGGCAGGGGATGTTTCACACTTAACTTCATTCCAGGCATGCACAAACACAGATATTTGTGTGGTAGGAATACGAGTTTAAGTCATGGAAACTCATGTTCATAAATTGGATGCGACTTCAGATTAATACAGATTAGTATGCAATTTGCGTCATGATGCTCAGCCCTGTCGTTTTTCCAACTTCATTATTAGCCATTATGAGACATTTCTTTAACTATTAGTTTTAAAAAGTGTCCACATATTCACATACAGTCCTTAGCATTGCAATGCTCTCAGTGGACAGATAGGCAATTCACATCCATTACATCCACATTCCATTACACATTAAAATGAAAGCAGGTTTCACAAAATTATCAAAATCACATTCGAACCCTCAAGGGGTCCCGACACTTTAACAAACGCATGTAGTAGCAAGTCCAGGTCTCTTGAGCACGTGTGAGTCAACTGACGGCACCACTACTGTATGTAACCCACACCTAGAGCAAACACAGTCAGCGACCCATGATAGCCTAAATTGACCTCTTGGAGGTGATACATAAGCCAGTGCTCTCATAGAGAAACAGAGGCTGGCAGTACACCTGGACTTTCTCAGCATAGTACAGCCTTGTAAGTTGACGACCCTGACGCTCGCCCCACTAGCCCCTCTGCTTACAAACCTTGCAAAACGCACTGTCGCAGTGGAACACACCATGCTCAGGGCCTCTGCCCTCTTAACACATCGTTCAATATACAGCCAGTTCACAGCTGTGAACCAATTTGCTAAATCTGTCCTCCCTCCCTGTGCCTCTCACTGTCATTTCACCATTTCTGTTTTTCTGCCTGGCAGTCTATCTTGTAAACAAGGGGTTCACGCTGGAGCAAAATGGGGCCATTTTTGGCCAGTAAACAAGTCTTCCTGGCTTGGCGTCAAACCTGCCATGACAAACTCAAAACTGCAATGAAGGCACTTGACATCTATTCAGAATATCCCTCACCCTCCCTCCTCCCTCGCTCCGATCCTGTCAGTCCACTGGCAGAACAATAGACACCACCGACACCCCTCTAACATCTCCCCCTGACTCAATGGCCCATACTTCATCCCCTTTATGTCAACCCTAGTGGAAATCAATGTCATTTCCATTTCTTTTCCACGCTCTCTCTCTGTACTCAATGCAACTGGCCACCGCAAGCCAGTATCCATATTCTTTAAGCCAATAAACATCATAGTTTATAGACTTAAAATCAAAAAGGTCCTTCAAGAGTGGCTTGGACAGATAGCATCCCTAAAAGCTCATCTTCGGTCTAATCCTTCCTTAGTACACTGCCCAGCCGAAAGGTCACGCACTCCTATTTTGTTGGACCGCCCTTAGCTCTGATTACGGAGCGCATCCACCGTGTTGTCACAAACTTATGAAACAGCACAATTATTTATATCCGGAAGGTAATGACGACAAGAGTCAAACCACTTAGGGTCTTCTGCAGTACATCCCAAAAACTTTCGATGGGGATAAGATTAAGGCTCTGGGGCTGACCCGAATGCAATTTTGTGAGCTTTGAAGCTTCAGTAGTAGTAGTTTGGTTTGTGTAGTGTTGGTTTGGTTCTTGTGAGTGTGTGTGCGTTGGGGATGGGGGTTGGGGGGGTGGGGTGTAGCAGAAATGAGACCACATGAAACAAATGTAACCTGTTAAATTAAGCGAGCAGTCAAGACTGTTTTACGTGCTTGTGCACATGACTCTACATGCATTTTGCGAGACAAACATACTTAAAGTTTGAGGCGACTGGGCCTATTCACCTATAAACATTCATATATCCACCAATAACAGCCCACCATTCGATAAGTCAAAAACGATCTTGTTACATTGGCAATAGTCTCAGCCTTTTCCGTCCATTAGCACTACGCCACATAAGCAACTCCGTGCTGAATGTCTGATGCATAACCCATGTAAGCTCGACATCGCTTTCCGAAATTGAGAAGCAGGTTTCTAATGGCTGTTAGCACTGTCACTCACAGTCTTTATCTGTAATTATGGTGCGACAGTAGTGCAGTAGTCTGCTTTATTTACTAATTTTAGTTGTTACATATTTTAAGCACTAGCAGTAGCTTACTTATCTAATAGAATACATGAAAACAGCCAGAGTTGTGTCGGTAGGCCTCTCAACAAATGCCACTGTACAAGTTTAACGTTACGTAGTTGGTTGATGCATGTCAATCAAAATACCTCTCCTGTCAAGTAGGCGGATCTTGACAGTTCGCCAGCGCTTTGTCCCAGACTTTACGCAAGTATAGGCTGGCACGGTGAGACTACATCCCTCCCATTGCCATGTTTGCCACAGCTGTAAAATAACAAAGAGAAACATGCCAGACTAATACAATATGTAATGATGAAATGAAGAAAGTGCTATCTAAATTGAAAAACAACATTTTGATTATTTTTTTAATATTTAGTCCAACACACAATTACATTAATGAATTGTGTGTGCACAGACCGCATTCATTTCAAATTAATCTCCAGAAGTAATCTTCCATACAGGTGGCTTTTAAGGATTCTTGGCGCTAGCCAGTCGGGCTAGTAGGCCAAAATTTCCACAATCAATCAAACACACACACACACACACACACACCTATTAGATAGGTTATCACTGTTTTATAGCCCACATCCAATTGTAAAGCAGAGCACTGAGCTAATGGAGAGAGACCTACACCAGATTTAATTAATATGTATCAGAGGAAGGTGCAGAAGTTGGTATTCAAGAAAGTATTGGCTATGTGGCCGCACTGAAAGTAGCAGACTGTTCTGCTTTCCCTGTCTGCTCTTTGCACCAAGCAGAGTGTGTGGCATAGTCCTGACTTGGACACGGGTACTGTTATGTAGCTCCACTGCACTCGCAGTAGGCTTTACTACATGTAGGCATATTTAACGCCCCACACAGGAGCAATGTATCTTTCTGCATCACTAATTTAGGTGTCTGAGATTGATTACAGTGATCCGAAGAGCCCGGAGACACGAGTTTGATTGAAAAAGTTATGACACTTATTTCCAATTTGCATAATAATTTGGAACGCGGTATACAGTAAAACCGGTATATCTTGTACAAATACCGCGTTTTATTCAAATTTTATTTACAGACAAAATACTGATCAAAAACGGTAAATACGCATTTGTCAATAAAAAAAAAGATATTCAAATCCCTAAATTAAAACTTTAATACCTACACAGCAAACGAATATCCGAATAGTCCTAACAACCAGTTCATAAGAGAAAATGATTCCTCATGCTCTCTGAACAACTCACTATTTGAGCCTGATGAATCCTGGCACTGTTGTCCTGGAATATGCCTGTGCATCAGAGAAGACAAAGTACTCATTGTATGGCCACATACAGGTATACTGTAATGTTGCTGAGGCTGGACTTGGCCAAATGAAGAAACCCTTCATTTGGTCATGGTTTCCTCCTTTTCTCAAATGCCTCTCTGAATCCTAATGTCCTCCTAC
>JAODLL010026403.1:0-50328 GCA_026546735.1 Forbesichthys agassizii | reverse complement strand
ACACACACACACACATATATATACACACACACACACACACACACACACACATATATATATATATATATATACACACACACACATATATATATATATATATATATATATACACACACACACACACACACACACACACATATATATATATATATATACACACACACACACACACACACACATACATACATATACACACACACATATACATATATACATACATATACATACATACACACATATAATAAATATTCGCGATTATCCTCCTTAGCCGTTACTTCCCCCTTTATAGCCTCCGTCACGTCCCTTTATGAGTACTTAGCTTGCAATGTAGTAGCGGCTCCGTACCCCGGGTCGCCGTGCGTGGGGAGCGCCGTTCTCCGGATCGGCGTGCCGTCGAAGCGCCACCTTTTCGGGATCACCGTGCTGTCGAAACGCCAGTTGCCTGGAGCGTCGTACCGTCCTAATCCTCTCCCTACTCCTCACTCCACTCTTTATCTTGATCTACCCAATGGGGCAAAACTTCCCGTCAACCACCACCCCGGAAGCCCACACCTGCTTCCAGTTAGGTCATCACAACAGCCCTACCCTACCGGATGTCCCAACCTACATTCACAATCCCCTACCCGACCACCAGGCGACACCGTGAACAGATGATGTTGCCAACTGAATAACTGACCTTGATAAAAAAGTGCATGAACTACAAAAAGAGACAATGTATACTCTAATTATAGTGTTCAAAGCAGGCCCGGTCGCCCGGATACCCCAAAACACAATTTCTGACTTCTACCAAAGAACGTAAACATAAATAAAAGCTGCTATGTAGCATAATGCACTACCAGAAGATAACAACCAAGAATTGTGTTTTTAGAAGCTTTCCAACCAAAAAAAGTAGTCTGTAAGGAGACCAAACTGGATACAGAGAGACTGAAAGCTATTGTACGCTTGGGTAGACACAAATGCCATGACAGTTATGCTAAATACTCTTATTTGGATTATTGTGACACATTAGGTCAACCAGTCATCACACATATGCATATTGAGTGTCTAGATCCCACAGTTGTCCCACTTCTTTCTTATATGCCTCTCGTTTCTTGCCTGTATCCACTTTTATCTCATTAAAACCTTGATGTTTCAGGTTGACAGTTTATGAAAGAGAAATACTTTTTTTTTTTTTTAAACATTGATATAAGTGAAGTTGAAATTACATCTCAGCATCAGGTATATTAGTACTTTGGCAGCTGAAGGATGATTCCAGTATTTCAATAAAGTTTACTTTTCTTTGTGTGTAAATCTGCTACTGGTTACTGTTATAATTGTATAACCAACACTTTGCAGTGCGAGTGCTAAATCTTTAGCATCTAGCTGTTAGCTACCCAACTGCAACCACTGCAACTTCTACTGAAGTTATTCTACCATCTAGCATGCTGATTGTTTGCTTTATCTCTTTATTGTTTAGCGTATATTGCTTACACTAATGAAGACTTTCTAAAATGTAGACTACACATACTATAAGTGTTTTGTATAGTTCTATGGACGCAGTAAACCAATCCACTACGTTACAAATCCTAGAATTCCCTAAATATAGCTTGAAGCCATGAAATATGCCCTTTCCCACTCGGTGGCAAGGAGAATATCAGTGTGAGTTGTTTTGTTTATGGCGCAGGACATAACAGCAACTTTAATGAAGGGCGAATACCTCGTATAGCTGCCAGTCATTACTACACTTCGTTTTCCCATTAAAATGGCTGATTTACGTTGCTCTGGTCTGGCTAAACTAGGCTTGCCTAGTTTTTCACTCTGGGTTAGAATGAGGAAGGAATGAATGAAAGAAAGCATGTAATGAGGAAATTTGATCACCATGCTAATGGTCCTGGTTTGGTGTGGCAGTGTTAAAAAGGAAGATGATCAAATACATTTACAAAACTGCCTTGAGATATGTCTTTAATCAGCTTCTACACAGAACCTGTGTGTGGATGTCTGTGTGCCCTTCACAGAATGCACACACAAACAGTTATTTTGTCTCACTTGCATGCACACACCCACCCACAATCACATGCACACATTTACCCCCCCCCCCCCCCCCCCCCACACACACACACACACACACACACACACACACACACACGAGTCAGAACTAAAATACTTGTAATTTGCCAACAAAGACAGGCTAATCCTACAGGGCTTTGTTGCCGCTTCTATTGTGTGTGTCTGTATGCGCACGTGTGTGTGGCACACATACGAGACAAACTGAATGAAAGGAACAAAAAGAGAAGCAACATAAATGAAACAAATGAGAAGGCAGGAGTAAAAGAGAGATTGGCTTGTGTCCATCTGTGTGTGCATTCATGTGTGCGTGGTCTTAATATTACCCCCCTGTAATCTTGCACTTTTCTGCTTGACTGACAGTTTATTCAACCCTCCCCCCTCCTCTCTGTCTTCCCATTGATTAGTATCAATGTGCCACCCCGGGCCCTGGGTTGTGAGGTCACCAGAGGACTGTGACGCCTGTTGGACTCGTTTAACAAGATGCAGATGATCCCTCTGATATCTGCCATGGGGTAGGGGTGGGGGCTTAAAATAAAGTCACCACACTGACAGGTGGAAGAGGGCAAGCGAATAGCTTGGGAGCACCTCCACTAACCCTGTCCCTTTCACAACCACTGAGTCCCATGACCAGGCGCAGGGGGTGGGTCAGAAGCAGGCTAATTCATCATCTGGCAAAATAGTACATACTTTAAGTAAGGCAAAACATAGTTAGGAATATTTCACTTTTCGTTTTACCCTTGTGTTGATTGTAAATGGGTTTTCTTGAACATGAACAAGGTTCAGAGATGAATTTGTTACAGCTTCAGAAATTAGATTTTGTATGGTCTTTTGTGTCAAAATTGACTAAATATTTGTAATGGGAGGGGCCAACATGTAGCCTCATGAGAAGCTCAACATTCTGCTTTGCGAGTCAAGAGCTAAACTGCCAGATACCTATTTGCAGAATTCAGCTTGCAATGATATATAATAAGATGGTGAGTTTAAAAACACCCTTGACATTAACACCCAGTCAATTACATAGTGATTTTATATGGATCAGATCAGGTTTAGCAGAATGAAACCTTTACTGTCTGAAGTCTGACCTTTCAACTCCAACTGCCAAGGTTAGCCTAATTAGAGGTCTAATAATGTTGACTTATTCCTAAATGCTACATTATGGTGCTAGGGATAGGTCACGTCTTGTTATGTGATAGCCAGCGTGCCTCTGAATACCTGTATAAACATGGCTGCTATCGCAGCCCTGGTTTGGTCTGTGATAATGAAATCCCAGGTTGACACAAGCCTGAGTGAGTGACTGTAAGTCTATCTACAGATTGTCAGCATGCAAGAGGCTTGTGATGTGAGCTCACTAACTGGTTGGACCTGCTCTGTCAGTCCGGCCCACTCTGCTGTCACCACGGCAATGCACTCCAGCGGGAAAATGAGAATCGGGGCAGAGATGTACACAACCTAAGCAGTCATTAAAACAGACAGACAGACAGACAGAAGAGATGTGCCCCTCTTGTCACATGAAGGCAGCATATGTTCTAATATGCTTGATATGGCAGCGTGCATACTGTAAGTGAGCCTGAACCACATACACAATGCTAAAGGAAGAGAATGTGGCATCACATTGGCATTGCGCTTTATATTTTGAACGACACAAAGCACATCTTCCACATACACACCACATACACAACATGCACTGCAATACAAGTGTGTAGAGGACACACACACAGAAGCACTGTCTCTGCTATCATATAGAATGTGACCTCTCTCTCTCTCTCTCTCTCTCTCTGTGTGCGTGAGCTATGGCTGTTTGATGTTCTCTGTGAAGTGGAGGGAACGGTTATGAAAGAATGACATCTAGCAGGCTAAAAATAGCCATGTCTGAATGAGGAACGAGCAGAAAATAGCCTTTCATCTAATTTTCTGCACCAGGCTTTGTGTTCTTCACCACTGTTCTGTCCGAAGACCAACGGGTTGGAAATCCTGCACGGTAAACATGCATGATAATTGATTCCTAATCAATTATCATGCATTTCCCCACCAAATATGGCCTGAGATAGAGGCTATATATCAGAATTCACAATATTACTGTTAAGATACGGCCTTAGGAGGTGCGGTGACCCAAGTGCAGGACACAGAGGCAGGAGATGACAGAGTAACAGAACGGCAGCTTTAATAATGAAGAGCAGAGAAAATAATACAAGCCTGGGTGCCAGGTGAGTAGCGGGCCTGCTGCGGTGAGGAGAGTAGCAGGCTAGCGGGGCTGCGAGGTGAGTAGCAGGCAGGCGGGCAATAAGATGCGTAGCAGGCAGACGAGTCGCGAGGCAAGTAGCCGGCAGGTGGTCGATGAGACGTGTAGCTGGCAGACGAGTCAGCCAGGTGAGTAGCGAGCACGTCCATGAGGAAGTTATCGAACTGGCAATATTTGCCGGGATGGTAAGCCTTTTCAATCTCCATCCAAGAAGCAGAAGCAAGACAACTAACTGCACGTGTGTGAATTATGTGGCCGATGACGTGGTGGCTACGCTGTCCGGTGCTGGATTGGCAGCCTGGTGCTGTCCGGTGCGGCAATAGGCACGAATCGTGACAATTACTTCTTATGATTAGAAAGGCTGAGTCTGTTATTGGCTTTCTTTAAAGCTAATCAATACGCACATTTAATCTATGGTCCAAAATGACAATAAACTGACTTTTTGTCTAAAACTCTCTTATATCCCTAATGCATTATTGAGCATTCAACGATCTGTAGTCATTGTTATAGCTCTTCTAAATGATAGCTATTCTAAAGACTCCTAAATAAAATGCCTGTATAATTCATATATAGGTTTTAGAACTCCATCAGTCTATGACAGTAGACACTTATGGCAGAGCACTAAATGTGTGCACGCCATCATATATCCACTGGGGCAGCAAGTGGAGCAGTGGTAGAGCAGGGTGATAGGTGATCAACTCGCTGGTTCAAACCCCGCTATCTCCTCACCAAGTGTCAAGGTGTCCTTGAGAAAGACACCTAACCCTACCTGGTCCCGGTGGTCAGGTGTCTCCTTGCATGGCTGACATTGGTGTATGAATGTGTGTGGATTGGGTGAATGTGAGGCAAATAATGTAAAGCATTATATCAATGCAGTCCATTTACCATCCACAGCTGGTGATTTCACCTGTGACCAGATAAGACTCAAGCGCTCTGATTACATGAGACTGTATACACAGCAATAAGGGCCTCTGTTCTTGAAAATGGAACACTATGCTTTATGTGTGCCTAGTAAAAGTGTTTGCATACTGTGTTGGCTCTCTGCCCGGTTGCCACGGCACTTGGTATGTTATGTATTTATGTAGAGAGGTATGTATAGTCTGCTGTCTGCCCTGTCTGGCATTTTGCTGGATAGGAATCCTGAACCAACAGTAGATCAATGTTAGCATGTTCCCCGCACTTAGTGATAAACTGAGTGCATTCTATAAGCCGTTTAAACTTTGTTTGTAGTTAAATGTTTCTAATGATTTTGTGGTTGCACGGTCGATTCAATTAATTGTTTTAGAGTATGTGTGTGTGCTCTTATCCAAGCAACGATCAGTGTCTCCACCTTAATTCAATAAGGCTTTTTTGTGCTCTCTGCTGGTCAAAGGCAGTCAGCCAGCGTTCAAAGCCACCCTGCCACTGATACAGACATCTGTGCCTGGTAATGCACTCGCTGCTCCTATTTAACCAAGATAGCACCCGACGTTCAGGTCCAAAGATAACAGAATAACAGAATAACAAGTTTTTGTTTGATCGCCTGGAGTATTTAAGCCTCCACTAGAAATGGAGAAGGTTCACGTGGAGAGAGATAAAAAATGTCTCGCTTCCATCCAGATATAGTATCTTCTCTTTACTTTTTTCCTTTGCTTTCCCATTCCTTTTGCTTCGTTTTTTCTTGCTGTTACCATCGCAGACCATATACTCACACTGGCCTTGCAAAAAGCACTCTGTTTGATCAGTTTGATCAGTTTGTTTCAGTGTAAAGTGTAAAGATGTGTGCCATAATACTTCAGTTTATCCGCTGTAAATAAAAAGTTTCCATCAATGTGGCTGGATGGAGAGGGAAAAAAATATGTTTTTGACTCTTTTTCTTTGGCTCCTCTGTGGGAGGAAGGGAGCAAACACTGCTGTTAGAGCATCTGTTGTGTGTGGTGTTGACTTGGGCTTTGACACCCTTGGGGGTCAGCTGAGGGAGGAAGAAGAGGAGGTTTGAGGAGCAGATAGAGAAGGCAGGAGATAGGAGGTGTCACAAAACAGGGAGTGCCTAGCTTTACCATCCCTGTGTGTGTGCGTGTGTGTGTGTGTGTGTGTGTGCGCGTGTGCTTGTGTGTGTGCGTGCGTGTGAGTGTGTGTGTGTGTGCGTCTGTGTGTGTGTGTGTGTTTGAGCAGCTAACCTGCACATCTACAACATACAGGAATGCTGAGAAGGGAGGAGTGTATGTGCGTGTGTGTGTGTGTGGCAGGGGGTCATCTGACATTATGTTTATGTGTAATCTGTCTTGATTTGCCTTGGATCTGATTGCTTTGTTTGGTACCAAATGACAAATTTAGGACCAGAAACGGTTACAGGAAGTTTGGAACTGAAACACTATTAGGTAATAGTGCTAAAATACACAATAAAACAATTATCTGTATAATAAAATTGCAATTTGATTACTTTCCTTCCTAGAAATAAATGGTTGTTACACAAGTCAGCACTGTGACAAACACAGATGGATTGCTGACACACCCTTATCATCCACATACTACTGTAACTCACTTCACACAGGGGCACTCAGCTTTATTGTGTCATAAAATATCTGGTCTGACGCTAGCTTCCATGTTGTTTACACCAGGTCAGGGTGAGCCCTCACCTCACTCCTGACACCACAAATTAGTATACAGGTTGCTGTAAATGGCATTTGAAATGGGTGGTTAACAATCATTTACTGGTCATTGAATTTTGCCTGGCCTATAGGTTCATCGTGTGTTGGTATTATAGATATCCTGCCGACATGCACAAGTATGTAACAATGCTTCAGTATAAAATGTTTGTTTTATATTTAAAATATTCGAATTATACAGCACTAGAAGAGATTATATTATTGGAAAATATACTGTTCTGTTTCTGTGATATTCTAAAATAAGATAATAAATACCTTTAGTAATCCAACACAGGGCAAATTCCGGTTGACAGCAGCACAGAGGAATGTAAAAATAATGTCTGCCTGTAGGTTAGATGTTAAGTAGTTTTAATCGGAATACTATAAAATACTATTAATATTTTTTCAGATTTTGTTTTGGCTGACGAACCTCTATTTGAAAAATGTATCAAATATACCATGTGCTCCTAACTACTGAGTTATTTCAGTAATCACTGGCAAACTTACAGTAACAGGCAAGGTAATGGCCCACACTATAAGGGGGGCACCTCAAATATCTATTGAAAGTTAATTATTATTATTGTGTTGTAGAAAAAAGTATTGTGTTTACATTTGTGAAAATGCACGATATAATAATGTTTTTTGTTGTTTTGTTGTTTCTTTTGCTTTATTCAGCTAGGATATTTGATTTCTTATTAGAACCATTTGTAATAATATATATTTATTCTATAAAGCTGCAAGAAAACACTAAGCTACACATCCATTTGTTCTCTAGATGGCCCTTTAAGCCTCCATCAGTAAGATGTCAGTTGTTTGCAGAGGCTGGGGCAATGAGTCTATTGACTTCCCATTATATTCTTAAACTAAATGTGAAATCAAAACTATTTACAACCAAGTTTAAATGTAATTTTGCTGAGAAATTACAAAATGCATGGGATATCGCTGTGACAAACATCAGGTTTTGGATGTGCAATAACACTGTAAAACAATATGTTTTCATCGACACCTCTTAAATTCAATGCACACATGCTTAATGGAAATTTAGGAAGAGTCACTGCAGGATAGAGACTACTAGGCATTTAACACTAGAGCCGCCACGGGGTAAATTTTACCTGTGGAGGTTTTTCAATATATTGAAGTCCCCCAGTCTCTGACTTTACCTAAAATGGTGTTGTGTTGCACTCCATCCATCCATCTTCATCCGCTTGAATGAAGATGAAGCATTTTTTTCTCAACCCAGCGTTATTTTGAAATTGATTCCAACTCTGAGCGTTTTTTTCCACGCCGAACGCCGGGTGCTGAGCGTTTTTTTCAAATTGAAAATTGTTTAACTTTGGGTGAAATGCCGCGCCCATCACTGTCACTGTTTCCCCTGACGTCCAATCGCAGCGGTGAAGGGGCGGGACAAATACTATGAGCAACCGTCACATCCTACTTCTTGCACACGACGACAGCAACAATGGAGAAGTTGATAGTCAGATGATATCCCCGGATTACCACATGAAAAATTATGTATAAAATATTACAAATGAAATTATTTGTTGATAACAAAAACTAGCATTTATTTGCAACATATGAATTCCCACGGATAAGCGTCTCAGCTGAAAAAAAGCATTTTCAGCCACGGAAAAAAGCTTAGGTGGACACTCGGCCTTACGTTTGTCTCATTATCTCTGTCTCTCTCCGCCTTTCTTTTAATCTCTGTTAAATATTTTTCCATGGTATCACTTAAGGGTTTGTTATCTGCACTTCATATATCCAGTTCTGTACTGTGTGCTCTTGTTCGGTGCAAAGAACCCCTACTCTCTGCGGCAACAAAAAGTATGTACCCCGGGGTCACACGCGCCCCCCCCCTGGCATCGCTCCGAGCCCCCCCAGGGGGGCGCGCCACACTATTTGAGAAGGACTGACTTAAAGTTACATTTGTAAGTCTCGGGACACATTGACTGATTACTTGCAGACAGTATGGTTTTTATGTCACCTTTTACAGAAAACAAAATGTGTTATTAAGGGCCCCATACTTGCGTTCACTTAGGGCTCCCAAACCACTAAGTCCGCGCCTGTTTGCAGTGGTAACACGAATCGTATAGCAAGACTAAACTATTGTGGTTATAAATAAATCAGAACGCGCCAATATGGACTCGCTTGATTTAATTGTGTGAAGGCCCGGCAATGGGCGGGGTTTGGGATGATCCTCTGCTGGCAGCCGCATAGCTGGGAGGGGGCGCGGCGCGCCGAAATCTGATACCCTCTGCTTTTTCCCCAGCAGCCTGGAGCGCTGTACTGTCATTGCGAGTCTCGGAGTGGATCGGCGTAGGCTACTCGCAGCCAGCGGTCCAGTGGTGGAACTATCGTGCTTGTAACCAGCCGAGGAAATACACACACACACACACACACACACACACGAACCCCCAGCGGAACACAGTGCCTGGAAGCCAAGAGAGGGATATTAAGCCCCTGAAGTGAAGGCAATAAAACTATTTTTAATGCTTTGGGAGTTTTGACCACCGGTTATTTTGATCGGACAGGGTAGTTGACGGTACCGGAGCTGCGTGCAGTGGAAAAGGATTTTTATGAAGTTTGGCTGCGGACAGTCACTCGCTGTTCATGACTTCCTCACTGTGTCTCTTTTAGGATTTTGGGGGGCTCATCTTCACGGCCCATTGAATCGGCTTTCTGAAGGGTTTTGGAACAAATCTTTTTTCTTATTCCTTTTTTGTTTGATTAGGCTACTGGAAGATTCCATGACCTGTATTTCACTGATTGCTTCTTTGAGTGCATGGTCACGACAGACCTTTTAGAGGCGAAAGGGTGCGTATTTGGTAAGCATAATGTCCTTATTGTATTTTATTTTATCGAAATCAATCAAGCCTACATGTGAAATGGAAATAGGTTATCTGTTTATTTTTCCACAAACAGGCCTACAGTGTTTGCGCAGTGACAGAAAAAAAAGAATTTCCTTGTAGCCTACTACTAGACTGCCAAACAGGTTGTGCTTGTGGTGTTCACTGTCAGCAGAGCGATGAACGCTGTCCGGCTGGACAGCGTGGACAGCGTTGTAGAACACTCTGCTCTCCCCTACACAGGCAGGTGTCAAAAGAACGAGCGGGTCTCAGGGTTGTCTGTCTTTGTGTGCGCAATCGTTGCGTCTTGGCAAAATTTACTATAGCCTACTGATGAATGCATGAGTGCAACCTTTGGAACTGTGTCTTATTGGGTAGGGTGTGTGCTTGTGTGACGTCCATGTAGGCTAAGGGGTAGATTATTTAAATTCAATTTTCGAATGGCAATTAATGTGTGACATAACTTAGGATATGGTCATATCATAGCCACATTGCAGGCTAAAGTAAAACGAAATACAACTTAACGTGTTTCATTTGTCTATAGTACAGTGTGAACTGCCATGTTTGTACTTTTCCTCTTTGTTGAAACAATGCCGTATTCATTCCCTGGTTATAACAGCTGAAAATAGGCTGTATTTGTAATTACAAAATGACTGAGCTGAAAGCCCTGTGCTCCCCAGACCCTGTCATTTGAGGCTCTTTGAAAGCAGTTTTCTCTAATGGGGGAACGAAATGGGTTTCTCTGCACAAACAGGTGTCTCTAATCAACATCATAAACGCAGCCCATAATAATATATCCACTGGAAACTCCAAGTGATTACAATACAATCTTGACCATAGTCAGAAAGACGAGTGGGAAGATACAAACTCTTCCTTAATGCCTTGAATTGTATGTACTAGTAGCCTAGTCTATAGCCTAAAGGCCTGTGTTGTCCAATTGGCCAGATAAATATTGATGGCAGTGTAGGCTACTGTACCCTATACGGTTATAAAATGTCACACTGATTGGATGTTTTCATCTGGCTACTGAAATATGACTTTCTCTAGTTTGAAAAAAAATGTTTAACATAGTTTTAAAGTAGCCTAAATGAACATTGTATATGTTGCATTTGGTGGCAGCTTCATCATGCAAAACTCTAGTATCGAAGGCGCTGTTCTGTTGTTTTGTGCAGACAGGTGATTCGGGGACTGCCTGTGTGGATCTTGTGGGAATAGCCTATGTGAAAGAAGACACCCTACCCGCCTCAACTATAGAGTACACGTCTCTCAGCAGAACGGGAGCTTGGCCGTCGGAGCTCGAGGCCGTTTGACGCTGCCACACTTGAAGTGAAGTGGCTAGCTTACCGCAGATCAATATCACGTTACAAGAGAGAGGCAGAGAGGAGAGAGAGAGATAGAGACGGGAGGGGGGGGGGTTGAGGCAGAGACCCCCCTCCGTTTGTCTATATAGGCTATGTTGATGTGGACTAATATTTGCACTTGAGAGAGCCACCCTCCACCATACAGCCTCTCCTGTCAGCAGAAACAGTCTTCTGTAAAAACAGCAGTAATGATTAAAGCTAACTGAGGTTGGGTCAGTGATTCACGGGGGTCCAACATGAACTGTACCCCTGGTCAAGACCAGGGCTATCCCCTCCCCATAGCTATTACAATATGAAAATATATCTGCATGATTAATAGCTTCATATTATTAAACACTGTTTGATTTGGAACTCTATAGGGAAAATCTTAGCGTGGTAGCTAGACTCTGAGCACCACATGAGGCCCTTTGAAGTTGTGCTTGTGGTGGAGTCTCGCTGTCACAGGCTAACTTCTGGAATTATCTGATGTTTTATTTCAGAATAATTTTACTTGACTGTAGAGTAAATGTACTTAACATTGCGCAGATCTTTTTAGAAAAAGACATAACATAATCATTATAATTTACAATATATGCTTTTAACTGCATAAGATCCTTTGACATTTATGCTTGCAGCTAACACCAGCCCACCAATCAATCGATTTAAAATATTGATTGTTTTACCTATTCCACATCATGGCCTACAAACCTGTCATATCCATGATTTATCAACATGATTTGTTCCAACAAGCCTGTGTAAGCTTTTAAAAGTGTTGAGCTCATAAACCTGTTGCATAGAGATGTTCGTATGGATCAGTTCATTGGCTACTGCCAATGTCAGACAGCACAGTTTTGATTCAGCTGCAGTCAAGCCGGTGAGAGCACAGCACAGCACAGCGCTGCACTAACACCCAACACAGGTTTGAGCAAGAGGAGAGGAGACGAGGAAAGGAGAGGAGAGCATAGGGAATGTAAACGTCATGACACAATGTGAAAAACACAGTCCGTAAACTCTGTGTGTGTGTGTGTGTGTGTGTGTGTGCGTGTGTGTGTGTGTGTGTGTGTGTGCGTGCAGCTATGTGCTGAGCTGGGCTCCTCTCCGTCCTGCCAGGGAAAGAATAACAGCCCTGCTAAAACTTAAGACAACACCCACACTCTCACGAGTGTGTGTGTACAATACTCCTCTCTGTGTGCACGTCTGCCTGCTCATAAAAGGGTGTGTGTGTGTGTGTGTCTTGACAAGTTCCCTTGAGTGTCTGCATTACCATCGGAGAGTGGTAAACTAACAGTGGTGTGTGTGTGCGTATCCTGGGTGAAGTGTATGCTCACCCGATCACTGCATCAAGGTGAATGGCTGGACCATACACACACACACACTGAGCTGCCCCAATCTAAAGTATGGGCATTCCTGCTGCTGGGGAGCAGTACGTGAGCTCACATTAGTCACTTGGCAGAGAGGCTGGTGGGAACAGTGACAGGCCCAATGTGTTGTGTTCTCCCCTGTCTCAAAGCAGGAGTTCTAACTGTGTGGTGCCGTTCAGCGCATAAACACATGGGATGATTTCAACAGCTCATTTATTAGATATTGTATCAAACCAGCTTCAGTTTGATGTTTCTAACCTATGTTATGAATAATTAATGCAGGGATAATTGTGGTTAATTGTTTGTTCTCACAGTGTGGTCTTTAAAACATTGTGCTCGCTTTGAACAATGTTTTTCAGCATTGACTACATATATCCTTGCACATTCTCACTTCTGACCTTTGACCTCTGTTGTCCAGGTCGGTGCTGGGGTTCAGTGGACAACAGCATGCATGTGGGCGTTGCCGTCTGAGTTGGAGTCGAGCCTGCGTCTCGTCGCCTTGACCAGAGGAATGATTGCTCTCTGGTGCTCCGTCTGCCTCTCCTTCCTCCTCCCTCTCTTGGTCACCTCAACCAGACTGCCCGCAGTGCCCCCTGTAGGTAGGTTGTCTTGCGCCACTAAAGTGGGTCAAAGGCACATTTACTAAGATGGACACAGAAAGGTCTGCCTGCCTGCTCACACACACACACACAAACACGCAAACACGCAAACTGAACCGGACAAAGCTACCGTCTTCCTAAGGAGGAGACGGAGAAACCTGTGAAGTGCTCAGTCCTGTATTGACTCCTCATTCATGGATTCACATCAGGTTATTCCTAAAAGGGTTAATGTGCTGTTGTTGTTGTTGTTGTTTTCTTATTGCAGTCTGCTCTGCACACAATGCAAGTGCCTCTGTTCTGTGGGGCAGAGAAATCCCCCCACATCAATCAAAGTAAACGTTGACTATGTATATTGGTGGTTTATTATAAAAGCAAAGCCTTTGACACACTTTAGAGTTAAGACACTTATGGAGGGAACCCAGACCTCTTATGCAAGAGAGATTGTGAGAGATGTGTGTGTGTGTGTGTGTGTGTGTGTGTGTGTGTGTGCATCTACACTATACACATGTGCATTAGAGCGCTCTTGTGTTTCAAATTGGTGAGGTCAAAGCAATCTGTTCCCGTGTGTGTGTCTTGCTGCCCGCCAACATGTAACACCTCATGTTACAAAATACGCTTTGTGACACTATACGCCTGAGTGCCCTCTCTGCTGGAAGCCATCATACACTCTCATGGTTAGTTAGGCTCTGTGTGTGTGTGTTTAAAGCCTTCGGTCTGTGTGCTGTGATCTTATATGAACAGACAGTTATAGGGTTTAAGTCATAGTGTAATGTGCCACCATTACAATCATCCTCACTACACAATAAGACAGAATACAGTATAACATCAGAAAACTGTCGATCTGTGAGGAACGGTGTTGTTCCAACACAGAGTAAACTTCTAAGTATGTATTATAAACCATGGAAACCATCAAAGATTATTGGACTGGATAAAAATTATTCAAATTACTTTGAAACACATCCCTGTGGGGTTACCCCCCCACACACACACACACACACATACACACCTTTGTGAACAATGTGTGTAGTTGATCAGATGACTGCATATATGATTTGAGGTAGAGGTGTCTGTCTGTGGAGGTTATTACTAAATGTGTAAGGATGCAATAGGTACTACTCTATAATGAATATGAGAGAATGGTTAGAGGCAGACAGCTTTCCCAGTACGTGCCTCAGAGCCTGGGGGTGTCCAGCCACGTCCCCCTGGGCCCCCTGCGTGGGTCCCCACCTCCCAGATGGAGGAGCGTGCAGGCAGGGTAAAGGGTAGACTATTCTGACAGATGGCTCACCCTCCACACACACACACCATTGGCATGTGAGTGTGTGTGTGTGTGTGTGTGTGTGTGTGTGTGTGTCAGAGCTATACATTTCAGCAGGGGTTGTTTGAGCTGCTAGGAAGGTTGTTAAAAACACACCCTGCGAGACACACACATACACACACACTGCCTCTGTAAACAGATTCACAATTCTATACAAATCAACAACATTCCCATGTTGGGTTACTAAACAATACAAATGTTCTATTACAATTCAAAATATTATACTTTTAATGATTGTGACACATGGTGGCCCCACATAATACAGTACTGTGTTGTCATGGAGATTAGCATTATTCAACAATGCTCGGGTGGTTGAAGCAAACTATAACAATGAGACAAATGAGACACACTATCTCCCACACTATCTCTCACACTCATTGTGTTAAGGTACTATTTAATTTGCAACCCTATCAAACAATGATTGGCACTTACAATAGAGCCACGAGCCAGCTTATGAGAAATGATAATTTGTTTGAACAATGCTTCTTTTAATGCTCATCCTTAATACATCACAAAACTAATTCACACAACACTTTACTACAAGTAGTTGCATTTCTAGAAGAGTACAGATAGAGTACCTGTAGAGTTTCAGAACAGGCAGAGCAGGGCCATCATACTGAAAGTTTAAACAATACCAAGCAATATGTTTACAGGTGTCGTTATAAAATGTGAGACAGCATCTAGAACAGTAACTTTGCAATTATAATATTTTCAAAAGTGGAAGTTAACTAGTCTTTAGTTAAACAATTGGTATTAAAGGGTTCAAATCTGTCACGGGTCTATTAGTATATGAATGTCCTCTTAATATGTACTGTAGGCATAGGTGTCTGTGGTATGTGAGGTGTGTTGGAGTCTGCAGGCTAAAGCTGTGTATGAGGCACACAGGCTTATTAATGCCTTTCAAAAGCCTGTCAGCGTTATATGTCACATAGTATATATGTCACAGTATAGTATATACTGTGACATATATACTATATATGTGTATTAATACAGTATAATAATACACAAAAATAGAAATGGAGTGTAGGCATGTGTTTCACTCTCTTGCTCTCTATCGCACACAGGGACACAAACATGAAATTACACAAATTACTAATATTTCTCTTGTCACACACACAGATGTCCACACTGTAAATACACAGACAAACTTGCTCAGACACGTGAGGTGTGCACATCAATGTGATTTCTCTGTGGATTGGCCTGACAGCAGCGTTGACGTATGACTGGGGTTCAGATCCACAGCACGCCTGAAGGAAATGAGAGCGATACTTAAATATAAGACATAAATAATGGGAACAAAGAGCCTTGTTGTTTCATATCAAGAGGGCTCCTTTGACAGGGTGCATGTGGGGCGGAGCAGTGCCCGGGCTGCAGTTGAACCTGACTAAACATTTGCTTAGCTAGTGACAAGGCCCATAGCACTTTATTGAAAGTTGCACGTCTCCATTCCATTGCTGCTGCTAACAGCTCTCTCTCTCCCTCCCCCTCCCTACAGTGAATGTACCTGCTCCTGTTGTTTTGATAAGATTATTTCATAGATTGGGTTTGCAATATGAAGCCAGTTTACACTGCATGTAAAAACCTGTGTGTGTCTGTGTGTGTGTGTGTGTGTGTGTGTGTAGTACACATGGAGCCAAGGGAAGGTTGTTTTGTGTTGCTGGCAGAGGCAAACAGATGGCAGGTAGACATGTTGTGAATGGGCGTGCAAATGTACACGTACACACATACACACACGCAAACACACACACAGGATTTGTGCCACCTTCAGCCCCTGACTCCCGCTATATCTCTCTCTCTCCCTCCCTCCCACCCACCCACACACACACACGCACCATACTGTATCAGACCTGAAAACACAGGGTGGAAGCTGTCATAATGTGGTTATGTAATGCAGCATACAAACCTCCCTCTGTTATCTCAGAGCAGACTAACTGCCCAGTAGGCTTATATAAGTTATATAAGTATAACCAGGCTCATGTGTCTGGCTCCAGTGCACCTCATTTACATTTCTATGAATGGACACGCACGCACGCATGCTGGGCGAGCAAGAGTAACACTTAAGGGTGTCCTCTCCTCTCCTCTCCTCGCCTAATCACATCTAGGGGCTGTGTTCCCACCAACACATCTGCTCTCTCTCTGTGTCTCTCTCTCTCTCTCTCTCTGGCCAGAGTCTGTGTGTCCTTGATTCTGTGTTCGAATGAGGCGCGCCCCAACATGTGCTCCCCCCCCCCCACCCCCCCTTCTCGGGGTGACACATCTAATATTGAAACCAAGCTTGACTTGCACCACCCCACCCCACCTTCCTGTGTTATTTTGCCAGAAGAGCTTGTAATAAAGGCTTGTACGTCTGCAGGCTGTAATGGAATGCCTCTTTCTGTTTGTCTGGAAAGGTGAGCAAGACACACTGCATGCCGGAACTCACCCAACTCAAAATATTGTCAGTCAGATTTAACCAAATGTATTTGACCTGTTTATAATTGATAGGGCACATTGCTGTCCATCTACCTCAGCAGGATCTGTGGGGCAGAGATAGACCAACCATCCTCCATATACACATTGTAACATCTGCGTGGTCTCACCGGTGTGGTATGACCGGGGAAGGACTGTCCGCATCCCCAGCACCTCACACCCACACGTGCAATCAGATGGATTACCTTCAGCCGTGTGGGTGTGAGGGCATATAGGCTGGTGACTACCGGGAAAGGGTGTGGGCTATTGTTCATGTTTTCTTTTCTGATGAGATTACATGACTGTGCACGCCTGTTTATTTTGAGTTTGTATTCGCTGTTTGAGTTCTTTTCAGTTAAATTAAAGGACGAGCCGTGGGGCTCGTTCCTTTTCCGGCATCTGTGTTGTTTTTCGCTAATTTGCACTCGCCTCACCATCCCAGCGTTACACACATGGGAGAAGTCACAGCTGTACTATGGCCTATAGAGTTCTATGACTCAAAGTCAGTAGTAGTGACTGTAGGTGACTGTAGTCACCAAATGCATGGTTGGTAAACATGTGCTAGCACGCCACAGTAACACTTATTAAGTAGTAGTATTATGCATGTGTATCCAGGATAACTTATCTTGATGTCTCTATTACAGCCCCCCACTCATACAAACACCTTCCCCTCCCCCTTAATATCACATCACATACCTCCGTCCAGTCTCTTATCACAGCAGGGCTCCAGCCGGGTTGGGGCTATCAGGAACTAGGAGCATGTCCTCACAATGTGAGGTCAATGCAATGTAGTGCAATGTAGTGCAAAGGTGCAATGCAGTGTGGTGTGTGTGTGTTGATACACTAGGGGCTCATTTAAAGTTAGCTCCTCTAACTCCTCTTCATGTCGATATTGGACTTTTAATGAACTATTAAGCACCATCCAAACCATGCTTTGTGTCTTACATTCTGAGCCCCTGTAATCAGATTGGTTCCTGTGCATTCCGTGCGTGCGTGTGTTGCATGGTACCCTCACACAGACATCCTGGCCTGGCCATCCTGGCGCTAGAGGAAGCACAGATGATTGGACCATGCCAAGACACACTGGTCGTACCGTCTCTTCCGATGCTCGTCGAAAGGGGGCCGGTCACTGGCAATGGGGGCGGGATGTTTAGCTTTAAATTGAGTTTAACAGGCTTTCTTTATATATCAGCACTCAGCACCCTTACCCCCCCCCCCTTGTCTTTCTTCTCTTCTCTGTGATCTGTGCTGAGCGATTCCTCTTTTCTGCCCTGTTGTCCTGGCCCGCTCCCTATGCTGCTCCAGCCCAGATTAGGGCCTTTGTGCCAAGGTATTTACATCCGGCCAAACCATATTAAACACAGATTAGAAGGGGGCAAGAAAAGGGGTCTATTCCAAGATGAGTAGAATTTATAGCTGGCAGATCTGGGGCAGAGGAAAAGAGATGTGATCTTTCTTCATGGGGGTGAGGTGGAGGGGCTGTTTAGTAGGCGGGGAGGGGGGGGGGGGATTCCATTTATCCAGTTTGAAGGTCATGTGATGGTGACTCGGTGTTGGGTGCCAAGCAGTTGGCACAGGGACCAATTCTTTTTTACTATAGAGGAAACAGACGTTAAAGAATCTTGGACGCCACACTACAGGCCTATGCACATACATTTCTCTCTCTCTCTAGTTCATTAGCACATTCCAGCTAGCTAGCTGTAGTAGTTTTTTTATTGTTGTGACTTAGATGAAGTTCAGAGCACATTTTATGACCAATTCATGCAAAACTTCACGTAATCCCAAGGGGTTCACATACTTTTTCTTGCAACTGTATGTTGCATATATTGTATGTAGAAATGAGAAGCAGAAACCTTTATAGGGCAAGGAACCATATTTGGTCTCCTGAACATTAAAAACAGCATTGCCACGCTTCTCTGAGGTTGTATAAACACATGGATTTCTCCCAGCCATACACAGAAAACTAATTACACCAGTTACACCAGGGCATCTGACCAATCAAGAGTTGCCCAGAGTATTTCCAGTTTAGTCTACTTTCGGAATTCCGAAAATACATTTCTGCGCTCTTACCTACTCGGACATGTACGGTTATCACATCAAAACTTGAAATGGAAAGTCAATGAAACTCGCACATTATACAGTTGAATAGTTGTGCTGCATGATAAGATAGCCGTTGTCTGAATAGGAATTAAATAAATGTATGAAATCTGTTGAAAAATTAAAAATGAAAGCACCACACTTTTTGTGTTTAGTAAGACCTACATAGTGTTTACTATCTATTATTATTATCATCATTATTATTATTATTATTATTATTATTATTAATATTTATATATATACAAATAATGCATTATAACTTACCGAAGGGACTGGACAGGACTTTGATACGTGAAGGAGAGAAAACATGAAATAAAATAAAATAAATATTGTAATGTTTTTAACTTTAAGTTTATGTGTTTTTGTTATATTTTATATATATACAGTATATACACTTTTTGGAAAAAGCGTACCATATAAGGGCAAGCAACCATATATGGTCACTTCATTGACATTGAAATGCACCATAAAAATGTAACATTTTGAAAATAGTGACAACAGTAATAATGTCTTGTAATATCCTCCAACAACACTAGGATTTAAATTTGAGTCATTAAAAATAAGTGCCATGTAAAGGTAAGCTGTACACTGAAGTTTACTGAAAACTTGTTTTTGTTTACAGTCATTGGCAGCATTCATTAGGAGTTGCACTAGTTATCGCCCTCTGCTGGACTATTTAGGCTATTGTTCTCTGCCGGTATTGTTCTTACCATGGCATGTATAAACAGGCGCAAGAGGTAAATGTCCCTGTATAGAACTGCAATAGAGAGCATCACTAGCTGTGCCTGCACGGTCATGGAGGTAATTTACCAGGTGTGTAAAAAGGGTTTTGGGTTAGATGTAAAATGTAAAATATGAATGCATCTCTGTGGTCTGGCTGTGCTCGCTTTCAACGTTGCGCTTGCTATCGTACGTAAATGATGCCCTCAGTGTAGAAATATGGCTCTATTTCCTCATGTCATACAGACATTCTCAAAGTAAATACACCTTTACCTCCTTCAAGATGTAGTACATGTAAAGTCTTCTTCGCTGGTACACTAAAGCCTTGTATCTAAACCCCAGACGCTCTTGACTCCACTAAATAACTGTGTAAACAACAGCAGTAGCGACAGCAGTGTTTCAAATGGAGTCCCACCGCGCGCGCACACACACACACACACACACACACACTCTCTCTCTCTCTGTTTCACACACACATAGTCCAACCCTACATAGCTTAGCATTAAAAGGAGCCCTGTTCCCCCTCTGACCTTATGCTACAGTAGCCGTGGCAACAGTCTCTTTCCTTCCTGTTCTCATGTCCCTCACCTTGTGAGCCAGAGAGAGAGTGTGTATCTAGAAAATGACATAAAGGGTCTTTTTGAGGCTCCCAGGGGCTGCTGCATGACCGCAAGGCCCTAGGAGTTTGGAGCATAAATATACCTCTTGAAGAGCAGAAAAGGTCTGTGTATGCTGGCTGACCAGCAGCTAGCTACATCTCACAGAGAGATACTTTATTACTAAGAAGGGGTACTTTTACATGATACGGTGGGGGGTGGGGTGGGGGGCGAGTGAGAATAAAACACTTCTTCTGGAACAATTTGTGCCCTTTCTGCATCAATTTATGATAGAAATGTCTAAAGGAAAACACTAAGCAACCCTGAGACAATTCTAAATATATGGAATATAATGCAGTAAGGGTTATGAAACATTTTGTATTACTTTCAAATTCTCGAGTAGGCCTAGGCCTGTTTTATATTTTCACCATTTTTATCCCCTAAGTCAACACACATAGGCATGATTTACACTTCTGTCCTGTTCTTTGGGGGAAGTAAATGTGCATGTGACATATTCATGTCAATGATACATTAATACATTTTAATTAATGTATTAACCCCTGGACCTTAATAGCTTATATGCTCATGTTCAAAACTTTCTGCACATTCAAACCATCTGTGTTTTGGGATGTTCTAGGCGAAACTATAGCTGATGTAAAACAATACGTTTACTACACATTTTGGCCATAACCGATCTATAACATTGATCAAATCTACTGGAGAAAGAAACCTTGTTAAAGTCAAAATCACGGAACTGTCAGCTGCGTCTATAGCACTCAGTCAGCATCTAGTCTACCCTTTGCGTGTCTGGCAGAGCTTGTAGCAGGCGAAGGTTGCAAGTGCGTCATTGCCAAATATGCCATCGTAAAGCCGAATGGCTATTAAAACATTCGGAACATAGGACATAATTGTCTGAACCAATACTCCATCTAAGGGAATTCTAGGTTACATCTAACACTGTGAAGCAGTCCAATGAGCTGTTTGAAATGCATATGGACTACTCTGAAATCGCAGGGCAACCCCAATGTTACTTTAATGTTGTTATTGGGGCGGACAAATATGCTTCACGTGTTCTAAATATTGAGGAAAACGCACGCGTCCCCCCTGAAATCTATGTCTATGGTGCACAAACCTACACCCACACAAAGACTATATGGTCTGTCACACAAGCAACAATAATTGTTATTTATTTATTCTAATACATTTTGTAGCACTTGTAATATATTAAAATTAGCATTTCAAAGACCAGCATTTGAGACATGGATCAATATTTGAAATTGGCAGTGACCGGGTGAGAGGTTTGAGTCTCTTTCTTGGTTTGACATGTTTATAAATTGAATTACTGTAGTGCACATACACACTTGGTCCATTTGCAAAGACAGGCTGTAATGCACAGTTAGGTTATGTTTTGCTTGCAGAGTTTATAGGCTATACCCCAAGGTCAGTGAACAATGTGGTTACCTGTAATTGTGAATTGTGAATATATTAGTTTTGTATGAATGTGTCTCTGTAATTATCATTTTTTTGCAAAAATGTTATTTGCCAGTCAGATAAACTGCCTATCTGCCTACTGATGAACTGCACTACAACTGTTTGTTTTTGAAGATGATAGTTTTGTAACAAGCCCTTTAATTGTAACAAGCTCAATATAAAACGTTACCAAGTTCAAGTTAGGCTTCACTTCACTTCAGTTCAGTTTTGAGAGAGCTTTTTAGAGGTATCATAGCAGGCCCAACAAATTACATATAACGTCATCAGGGACCAGATTCTTCCCGGAGGTTGGACAATTTAAATCACGATATAAATCAAGCTCCTTGATTTGCCGAAATGAAAGTGTTGTACATTTTTAAAATTGTCACATAGCCAACAATCTCACTATAGTTTTTTTTCGATGTACCAGGCCGCCACTCGTTACACGTTCGTTTGGTGTTAGGTAAATCTTATTCTGGTAGCGTATTCCTTAAATTAACAAGAATTAGGCGTAACCGTGGCCTATATTTATAATATAAAATGTTTTTTTTTTCTTTAATTTCTTGGCCATCTGAATTGAAGTGGTAATTTCATGTAAAATAAGACAGCATTAATAGAGTTTACTTCCTGGTTTTAGATTGGATAGCGTTCATACAGTACGAGAGCGATCACACTTGAGTACAGGTGAACCATAACTGAGACCTCTGTTTTCTGGAGGACCCTGGTACGGTCCCGGGTGCACACCTGAGTTTGGAAAAGAACATTCACACCAACAAATCAAACCAAACTAACAGCTCGAGTGAACTCAGCTGCGCTCAAAGCTCTACTCTGGTTGCACCCCAAGAGAAAGCAATAGCTTTTTTATTTCCTTGTTGTGTTTTGAATAAATTGCATTTGTTGGCCCATGGCACTGTAAACATCCAAGCGTTGCACAAACCTTCCTCATCAGTTTTCCTGGGATCATAGAGAAGTTATTCCTTTTAATATGAAATCACACAAATACACTGTGTGTTTTGTATTGTATTACCAAAGAAAATATACAGTAACAATCATGTTGTATTTGTTAATTAACAGTTTCCTCTTAAATAAAATGCAGAATGTACAAATGTGCTCATCTTTTCAATGTTACATGATCAAATATTAGACATGGATACAAGTCGGCAATCCCACAACATCACCACACCAAACTCCTCTAAATATAAATTGATGCCAGATAAACACTATAATAATTGTAATTAACTAAGTAATTACATTTTTCCATGCAGGGGTTGATTTTAAAAGAGCAAACATCAACCGAATATAAAGCAATGGCAGTCTGGACTGACAGAGTACCATAAAGCAGGCCTGAGCTACGAGGCCCCAGAGATCACTAGATCTACCCCATAAAGCTCACAGTGTTTAAGACCTGAAGATAATTTGAGATGTATTTCCTCTCTTTTCTTTCACAAGCGTCATAAGTAACGCACAGCAGTAGCGGCAGTAAGTCATCCAAATAGCTCCTGGACGTATGCCTTCCTCCTTCATCGCCCCACTGTTATTTCTTTCCTGAATGAGTCTTTATGTGAAAACTGACATCATAAATATCATTGTCAAATAGGGGAAGGCAGTGCAGATTCCTGCTTTAGCCCTCTATTCTGGACTTAATAACACAGGTGAGCACCTTCATTTATTCTTGAAACAAGCCTGCGTTATGGAGCTTTGAGCTGAATACACACAGTGTATTTCTTCAGCGGTATAGTTTTCCACTGCATACAGATATTCTATTATCCATCTCTGTGCCATACTGGCACAGCGCTGTGTTGTTTT
This sequence comes from Forbesichthys agassizii, assembly GCA_026546735.1. Taxonomy (NCBI): domain Eukaryota; kingdom Metazoa; phylum Chordata; class Actinopteri; order Percopsiformes; family Amblyopsidae; genus Forbesichthys; species Forbesichthys agassizii. The sequence continues at coordinate 26,818 of JAODLL010026403.1, read as the reverse complement.
CCATGAAGCTGATCCTACAGTGTAGCTGGGTGTTGTATGATAAAAGCATGCAGTCTGCCCCTCGAACACGGTGGTCCTCAAACAGTGGGCTGGACCCCCTCATTGGGGCCACAACACTGATTATTTGTTGTAATTGTCTTTAATCAGATTCATACAAAAATAAGAAGGATACATTTCTCAGTGCTGTTCATGGTTTGTTGTAATATGCTGTTAGAAGTATGTAATTTCTTGTGATTTGGGGGGGGGGGGCGGTGGTGGAGTCAAAACGTTTGAACTGGGGAGACTTTCAAAGGGGCTCAGACAGGCTTCTACACTCATCTCGCTAACCCTCACACACACGTCTCGGAATTGTGTGATACTGACAAGTGTGTCACCTCACCTCTTGAATCCATTCCTAATGTGTGTGAATGGCTGGGGGGGAGACGTACATCTCACACACACACACACACACACACACACACACACACACACACACACACACACACAAACACACGACCACACACAAATCCAGTCCATTTAAACACACATTCTAAGCACCAAACTCTTTAAATGTATCTTAAGGCTAATAGATTTTCTGTGTTTTTGGACAGACTCCGTGTCCAATGAGACGGTGTTTCTTGAGGACCATGTCCTGGCAGTGGGAGACACTCTGGAGGTCCTGTGTTTCCTGGAAGACCCCGGACAGCCTGTCTCATGGCTCAAGAATGGTGCCAGACTGTTGCCCACCAACCGGACGCGACTGATCCAGCGGGAGCTACGCATCGCCAATGTGTCTTATGATGACTCTGGCGTTTACTCTTGCCACCTCAGCCAAAGCAACCGGTTACTTAGCAACCACACAGTCAAGGTGACAGGTAAGAGAAAGACAGATGAATGACTGGGATTCAGTTAGACAATCAGGACAGCAGCTGGTTTCATAATTCAACATACAGTGTATTTGTGAATGTACAGTTTCACAAATACATTGTATTTTAAATAAATACACATACATACATACAACCTTGTACAGTGTACAAGGTTGTATTTTGTACTCATTTATTCACGGTCTGTGTTTCTGTATAGTGTTTTGATGGTTTTCTCCATGTCATCCTTTCTCTCTGTCCTTAACTTTATGTTACAGTTTGCATCACTCCATTCTGTGCCTATTCATAATGGAGTCTGAATAAACAAACATAGACCATATTCATCTTTTACTACATCTCCCAAAGAAAGCGGTATTTTGAAAGAAATTATGAGCCTCTGATGTGGTGTGTGTGTGTGTGTGTGTGTGTGTGTGTTTGTGTGTGCGTGTGTGCATTCTGTTAGATCTCTATTAAAATTATGGGAGCAATTGAACCTTATTCAAAGGCAAGCCACCAATGTCAGTTAAAATATTACCAGCAATGTATCACATTTACATTTTGTAAAGTTTTAATTAATTTACTGTTTTAAGTTCTTTTAATAAAAGCGACCGCTACAAAAGATACATTTTTACTGTACTATGCTTCCAATCTGAGTGTCTGAACTGGAGTTGTCATTGTGGCAGCTTAGTAGATATCTATTCAGAAATGTGGTCCTTGAGAAATCAGCAGTGATATCAACATATCTTTTATTTATGATTCTTGAAAGCTGCTGAAAATGTTAATGGAGATGAGGCGTGTCTGCTTGTTGTTGTTTTGTATTATCACTACTTCTAACCTGCCAAGCTATATGCACACAGATACACACACCTGTGTACACAGGAACATTGCATTGCTTCTCTGGTTTCTCTGGACCCAAACAAATACAAATGTACGTGTACGTGCACACGTGTGTTAAGGTTTAAGATTTTACAATGCACTGTAGTAGAATAGTTGGTGGTTGTAGTTTTTAATGGTATTAAAAATAACGTCAATCTATGTGTAGAGTACATACGTCCAACACCACAGGCCCTATTTTAATTATCCAAGCGCACGGTCTAAAGGCACAAATTGGATTTATGTCCATATCCATGTTTGGTTTATAAATGGTGGATAAACGGTCAGTGCACCGGGTGCATGGTTCAAAAGAGTTGGACTCTTCATTATTCATGGCTGTGTTTTGGGCGTAACATACGATAAACCAATCCGAGTATTATCTCCTATTGCCTTTACAAATCCAGGTGTTCTTGCATCAAAGGCAGATTGAATATTATACTGGCAGGTTTGTGAAAGCACTGGATCAGACCATCTAGGCAATAGGGAGATTCCTAAAATATGTCTGTGTAGGTATTAGGTTACACACTAATGATATTTAACATTGTACTCTATTTTTAATCCTTTGCATATTTGTGCAATCCTGCACATCCCTGTATGTGTAACGAGCAGAATGTACACACATTGCCCACCTGCTGTAGGCGATACTACAGATAAAAATGCGCCAGCAATACGCTAGACCACACCTCACGTTTAGGCAAGTGCATTTGCTATTTAGACAACGTGGGCGCTGGAAAATGACAACTGCGTCAGTCTAAAACTAGCAAAGACACTTGCCCGCTTTGCGCCGCATTACGCCAGGTGTAAGATAGGGCCACATCCCACAATTCCTAGAAAATATTGCCTGTTGTCTCATCGAGCCAAGTAGCTAGCTACTAGTACAGTGCTTGAGCTAGGCTTAGCACGTGAGGAAACAACTAGATTGCCAAATAGCGTAATATATTAGTTTTGTATGAATGTGTCCCTGGAAATATCAGTTTCAACAACAATTTTATCTGTCTGTCACATAAACTATCTGCCTAATGATGAACTGGACTACGATTGTTTGTTTTTGAAGATGGTAACGTTTTATATTGATCTTGTTACCATTTGTATGGCTTGTTGCAAAGCTATCAGGTTCAAACAAGACAACAAACAAGACAACTTAGAATATAGTCTACTTTGTACTTCCTGTACCAACTACCAAAGCATAGAAATATGCTGCAATTCGTTACAGGTCGGAAGTCGATATTTCCAAGTTGTTATTATCAATTTACAATCTAATTGTGTGGCTGGACTGGACACACTGAAAAAATATATAATGCAGTGTGCAAAAACGGTTAATTATTCCAAATGTATACTTCCAGGAGTACAGGACACTGAAATGGATATGCCACCACCTCGACGAAAAGCCAGCCACCACCGTTCCTTATGAGATGTTGCGTCACATGATTAATCCAGTCCTCAATCATAAAATAATGTCTTTTGTAAAATAAAATAATTATTAGAATATTTTTTGAGGTAACCTATCATGCAAAACAAGAATAAAAAATACATGTATAGCCTTGCAAGCTATAGGCTAAAACCGCTGTAAAATAGCAAAATATTCAAATCTGTTGCTAGAGCACACAACAAGCTAGCTGGCTGCATGAAAAGGAAAAGGGCAGACCATTGTAAACTTGGTCAACATTTACCAAATTATTCAGACCAGAGATGATCGATAACAGACAATAGTGCAATCATTATCTTACTGATCTGTAAAATAGTTTTTGCGCCACCTCAGTTCAGCATTTTCTACCACAACGCGACGCAAATACCGGGCATTTTAAAATGTCATATCTATGCATAGCCTAGTCTGATTATTTATTATGAAATGTTTGTAGCCTATTGGGCTGCTGCACAATCGCAATACTGTAGCTAGTTTCCTGACAAACCACAGAAAACCTAGCCTATTAGGCTACGTTCGGGTTGAGACAGCCACAGAACCAATATTTTCTTTATATCACTTAAAACTACATATTTACACGACTGTGTAATGATTAAATTCCCTACCTGATTTTTGTTTGCTTATTCTTTGTATACGTGTGGCAAAGTTCCCAATCTTTCAAACAAGTTCTGAAAGAGAAGCTTCACACTATTGCACGCATTTGACATAGTTCCAGTGCTGAATAATAATATTGTGGGAAATATTACCTTATGTCATATGTCAACAGAGATGTATTGGGCTTTGTATTAGGACTCTGCTGCGTATCTGACCACATATATAAATTTGAAACAGTGTGGCACTGTGCAGTTTCTGTGGTCAGACAGAAAAGTCCTGAAATGTATAGGCTACAGCCTTTTAGCACTTTTAGCGAGAGCAAGCAGAAACAAAAATCAAGGGTTGGTTTTCCTGCTGCAGTTTAACCTGTCATTCCTTTTGATGGATGGAGAGGAAAGAAGTCCCTTATAATGCAATGGCAGCTGAGTCGCAAACAAGTGGGGTGACCACTGGAGTTGGCAAAGATTTACTGTAGGCTGGCCACCCCTCAGATTTGCGTAAGGAGAGGGGTCAGAGGGAAGATGCATAACATCTTGTCTCCCTTACATTACAAGCAGTGGACACCAGCTGAGATGTTATTGGTGAGTAATTAGAAAGCAATTAGCTCCAAACTCTTCATCATTGAAAACAGATGGGGTGGTAAGGAATGAGGGAGCTCCATCGTCGCTGGGGGAGAACACACACATACACGTTAAGATTTGTGCTGGAGAGCAAATGTTTTCCTTCAGCTCTAGTATGAAGTGAACACTTTTCCTCCTGGGTCAAGATATTTGCTCCTTATGTACAGGAGCATAAATATCCCCATCCCCCTATCACGTCAAGCGTTCGTCTACCTTTACAAGCGATCAATCCGCCAAACCACCTTATGCACCACCTGTTAATGTAATTTGCTCATGGCTCTGCTTGCCTGACCACAGAAAAATCCCTCTGCTGCGCTGTCACACCTTTTCACTTGACAGATGAAATATAGCAACATAAGCTGTCTGCCCGGATCATGTGTCATGTTGTAAAGGCCGCCATTTCTTATATTGTGAGCACTGGAAATATCCTGTTCCCTTCTCCACCCCACTCTGCGTCTAAACACATGCCATGCCATGTTTTACCTCAAATATTTGAGTAAGGTGTCAGATACTTAGGAGTGGTATCAGATTCAGAAGTGTGTCTGTGTCCATTCAACTAGCTCCTGCACAAACTGAAGATATCTGCCATGTTCCTCTTGAAATCTAATTTGAACAAGTTAAACTGTATTACTTTATACACGTTTGGCATTGGAGAGAGTAATAACTATGGCAAAGAAGTAGGCCTACGGTGCTTTTCTCATTGACATTGTTGTAATTTGTATTTACATTACAACATTTTTAAACATGCACAGAGAACAGTAAGCTAGCGAAATGTGAGGAGATATTTGTTGAGTTTGACAAAGTGCATTAGCTTACATTTAGCTTGCACTAGCTTCCTTGACCTTTATTTACACTTTATTTTGTTGAGTACTTTTGTGGCCTGTTGGGGCTGGTAGAATGATCTGCCGTGACCTTAAACATTACATCAATTGATCATATGAATCCAAATTTAGCAATAGGGTCATTACAATTGGACAAACAGTATAAAACCACTTAATTTTGAAGCATTGGAAATCTTTTCTCATAGTCAAATTCAAAATTGAAAATGGAAAGGTTACATATCCGATGTTCCCATTTTGGTACATCAAAGTACCAAACTTGGCTGCTATATCCACTATGATAACAGCATGTTAGCATATGTCCATGGTGCAGAGTTGCAACACCGATGTAAAGGATTGTGAATATCGGGAACGTGGCAGCACTAGCAAGTTGTTTTTAAGGAGCGGTGTAATTCGCGAGTGAATGAGGTAACATCTGGTGCTCATTATCTGGTTGTGGAGCTGAACCAGAACCGTCAAGGGCACGTCAAAATAAAAGGCACCGTGAAAATGTGTGATACGGCAAATCTTAACAGGCATAGAATAATTAGACTCCATCTGATAGTAGCGCAGATTTAGTCACAGTAGACATTTACACACCAGCTGTTGTGTCTGAGTGTGCACACTCACTTGTGCACACTCAAGTGAGTGTCTATGCAGCTAATGCTATAACAGCCCTACTATTTGTGTGTGCAGTGATCTGCAGAGTCATTCATGACATTTTGAGTAGTCCCACACTGTGTATGTGTGTGTGTGTGCGTGCGAGAGCATGCACGTACATGCGTATGCACATGTATGTTTGTTTGTTTACACACTGTCACGTCCTGCGGTCCGCCTCCCCTGCATTCCCTCCCGTGTGTTCCCTTCCCTGTGTTCCAGTCCGTCTTTCCCATGTGTTCCGGTCCGTGTTTCCAACGTGTTCATGCTCTTACCCAAGTTGTGTGTTATTGATTTTACCTGCAGCTTGTTGTCTGTGTCCAATGGTTTGTCTTGTTTTTCTGTATTTAAGCCCTAGTGTGTGGTATTGTCTTTGCGGATCTTCATTTAACGTCAGCCCTCTGTTTTGCGTGTGCCTGTTGGTGAGCCTAAATAAACCCCTGTGTCTTGAGAACCTGTGTGTTGTGCGTTTGGGTCCACCCTGCCGAAGAGCCTGACACACACAGCATGTAATATGCAGCAAGTGGCCAGTGGTTTGTTTTATCTTCTTGTAAATTCCCAGTTATTAGGCAGCATAACTGTTAACCTCCAGGTTATCTGGCAGAGGTGTGATAATAAAGTGATCTGATCTGAACACTTCTGTTAGCTAAAAGATACTTCTGCATTTGCATTAATATATTTAACGTTTATTTGTTAAAAATAGGTAACACTAGAAATAACTCAAAAAAGATAAATTTTATATTATTAATATTTAGAAAAACTAGGAGGAATATTGTTTTGATTTGAGCTTGAAGTTAAAAGACACGTAGCGTCTATGGCCTACTCTTTTACTGAGATGAACAATTATAATTTTATAAGAATAATTATAAGAATTTTATTTATTTTAGGGATGCTGAAATGCAATTTAGGTGTGCTTGTGCACATCAAAAAAAAATTGTCTTTAATTGCCGATGTGCACAGACTGTTGTCGCAAGTCTTAAAATGCAATAAATCCATGCTTAAAGATATTAACTCTGTATCTTTATGCTCTCAACTTTTCATTTGAATATAGAGCAGTTAATAATTTGATGTCATCTCATGCTCCATAACATGTTAAATGTTACATATATGTTGAACTTAAATATTGACTTTAAAAAAAATACTAAAGCATCTGTTTCCAAAAACAGTTTTCAAAGACTCAAACAGCTTCTAAAGTTCGCCAATACTAATTATGTTCTTCGAATTAGAAACAACACACTTCGCCTTACCTTTGAGTTCGATGAGAAAGCTGGCCTTGAAACGACCCCAAACCTCTTAAAAACAATATCCATTACCATTAATATAAGTATTGTCAGAACGTCATTCTGTTCATCCATCTTGTTGATTTCCTTTCGATTATGGACAGCAATAGTGTCAGGGATGTAGTTCTATGAGAGGTCATTGGCATCTTACAGAGAGACATACAGGTTGCGAATGACTTCACTGCATCTAAAACTACACTCTGCTTCTTCCCTAGATTCAAAGGTACAAATAAGGGGTCATATGTCAAATTTGGCCAATCACAGCTCGAGACATCGAGCAACCATTTTGAGTTCGTTCCAAACACGGCTGGAATGACATTTCTCAATGTGATAACACTTCTGACTCAGAATAATAATAATAATAATAAACTTTATTTGTATAGCACCTTTCATACACAATGTGCAAATCAACTTGCTTTACAGTTAAAAACATTTGAACAAAGGATGAAGGAAACAAATTAAATTAAACAAGAATGTAGAATGTAGATTAGTACATATATTATTGAAATAATAGCAAATATAAGCACATATATGTATATTTCTGGATTTATATCTGCTTTTATAACTAGCACACACATTTCACATTCTATAATAAAAACCCATAAATATTTTAGAATGTTCACTCACAATGGCCTAATCCTTGACACATATACTGATGTTCAGATGTTGTATTTTAGTCATATAGTGTAATTAAGATGCACAATTCCAATAAAATATTCAATAATATCAATAACATTATGTCAGGTGAAAATGAAAAATATATATATATTTATGCTGTTTTTGAGCTTCATTTACTAAATAGCAGTGTCATCCACATGGAATATTTAACCTGAATTGAAATCTCACAGGGGTTATCTACATTGTAATACCAAAAATAGCTTTCTAAGATAATCAGAACTACAGAAACCCAACAAACATGCATGGGCATGTTTGTGCAAGGTAAAATCCATTGAATATGGTTTAGGGCTTAAGTTAACAAGCGTTCACTAGAATAACTAACCCTGCCTTCAAATGACAGCACAATTTAATTACTTTCTGGAAGTAATTGTTTTTTGTAAGGGAGATATGTTACCTGTTGGTTTTTTTCCTTTAAAGATTCCCTCTCATCGGGCGATGATGAAGAATATGATGAAGATTCTGATGAAGATGAAGGTAATAAAAATGGTGTGTTTTATTTCTTCCATCTCCTTGTTTTGTTTTGTCTCTAGTCTCACAGTTTTATTGGGTCTGAAAGTTTCTATTACTTCACAATCAGGAATGATGTTAATTGTTAGTTAAATAACATAAAATGTTATTTACATGACATACATCACAGACAGACATCAAAGGGTATAACATAATATTAAACCAAATATAAAAATGAATTCACTGTTTTCTGAGCAGCTCCATGAAGCTGTCATCTGCCTTCCCACATTCACATGAAAGTATTTCTTCCAGGAGACATTAGCTAAATGGCACGGCGGCACTGCTCAAAAGCCCTGTCGTTCTCATCCAGGTCTCCTGACAGCAACTGTTCTGACAGCTGGAGTCACCTGGAGTTCAGGCCCAGGAGAACAAAGTACAAGTAGAGATGGAGGCAGCATAAACACTGTGACAGGCAGAGGAAGAGAGGGATTGAGGGACGTTAAAGGACAGTGGAAAATTGAAGAGTAAAAACCCACCTACTTTTGCTCTTATCTCCGCGGCACAAAATTCCGCAGTGGTACGCACTAAAGTGGGTGGGAGTCGATAAACGTTGCTATGGGTGATATGCAGTCAGCACTCTGTTTAAGCTTTGTTTAATAAAGATTAGCAGCGAGGAAAAGAAGGACATGAGGAAATAATAGGCTATGTTTATACATCCATGTTATGGGCGCATGTTATCAACAGAACTCAGGAGCATACTACTTCTATTTTCTTCCCGATCAACAGCCTCATTGCTGCGCAATGAGTGCACTGTCCACAGCACAGCCAGCTCGGCTACATGAAGCCCAGGCCAGCTAACATAATGCTTTTAGTTTTCTAGCATTATAAGCATACAAAAAGTATATTATTTTCAGCGGATCTCTTAGTTTCACCAATATTAATTATGCTTGACAAAATGTTTATCCCGTTTTAAAAAGTAGTTATAAAAGAATAGGATTGAATGATGTCATGCTGCCGTTGCCGCCGGTAGTGTGAATGCCCCTTAATGGAAAGAGACGGGACAGAGAAAGAAGTTGCAAAGATTTGCACGCAGAGGGTTAGGCCCGTGCTTGTAACAGAAAATGCCCTGAAATATACTGTATATACTGTGTGTGTGTATATATATACACAGTATATAAGGGGTGTAAAGGTTCTGAGATTGAAACTGCAATACACACAATACACATTTTTCATTTTACAGGTAGCACCATAGAAGCACTGAGCCTTTTTATAGTCATCAAAACACAACACCAAGCAATGTACAGTATATGTGAAATAGTATCACAATTTATTTAAAAACATCCATATGTAGGTAAAGTGTCATTTTGCTGAGAAATTACAAAACGCGCACTGTTATGCAGACACATTTTGTCAATGAGGTGTGTCAATACAGTATCCATAATGAAATGAAAATTATTTTTGTGTCAGGCCGCTGTCTCTTGTGCCATTGCGGAAAGTGGCTCCAAACAGTTAGTTGTGCTTCTCCTGTTATATAACAGCAATGAAGCTACAGTTTATTCTATTTGGTATCCCAAATTATTAATTTAAAAATGAATATAGCAGAAAACAACTGCTGTTTTCTATGTAAGGATAATCTGACCTCATAGGCTGAGCTGGCTCTGTTGGCATAGCATAGCGCATATGTCACAAAGATAATTTGTTTTGCTGAGATGCTGGTGCTCTTAGTGTGACATCTAGTGTCAGACTAGGATTGCAACCTGTCCCGGTTCTCCCAGGATTGTCCTTGTTTTAAATATACAGTCCCAGATAATACATTTTCTCTCCCAGGACACATAATGTTATGGATTCCAATGGGCTAGCTAGACATTATATGGTAGATCAACAGTTTCCGTTTAATATACTATTTACAGTCTCACTGTTAAGGACGATTTAGGCTTCTGCGTCGAGGCTAAATTGTAGCCTACCTCATGGCGCCATTACGAGCATATTAAAGAAATAGGAAAGTGGTTATAAAGTGCAGAAATATTCCCAATATATTGCAGAGGGATATATTTAATAAACATCAACCAAATAAATAAAAATACAAAATAAATAATAAGTGTGTTAACATTATGACAAAAAACGCTACATGCAAAGGGCTCAGGACTGAATGGGCGTGTTCTTAATGACCCCTTATACCCCCTCCCCCTTTCAACTATAGGCTATTGCAAAATATTAAGTGGTGCAACTCACTCATCTAGCTAGCTGCAATGGCCCGTCTTTAAGCAGGTGCGATTGGCTCAGTAAAACGGCAAATTTATGAACAGTCAGAAGACAGAAGCACCTGAAGAAAGCCAAATATCCTTGTATAATCCAAGTTGTGTTACAATGGTTAAGTCAGAGTATCTTTCAGATAGTAAAAATGTACTACAGAAGCTGCACCTCAGTGCAAAAGTGATTAGCCCATAACATTCATAATTAGCATACCTAAAGCTATAAACACAAATTGTTAGCAGAACCCTATTGCATTTTCCAGCCCATGATACTTAGCCTACTGGTAGTTTCACTGTAAAACACAATTAGCCAATTTCTTGAACAATCCATTACAATAAAAATGTGTACTTTATTAATATGGTTACTAAACCTCAAATTTTACAATAGGTGCTGTAGAAATAGCGCTTCAAAGCAGACAAGTAGAAAATGTTTGCTGCCAAGAAATACATGTGTGTATTACATATTGTAAACTGTTACAGAAGACATTATAATTTGTTTATTTTTCAAACTAGGCCACATTTCAGAACACTGAAGGACATACATAGAAGTTGGCCAACAAATAAGCAAGTGTCGTAGCCTGTAAACAGAACTGAAGCAGACAAGTTTACTAATTAACAATAACAAATTAACAGTTTTGTCCAGTGATCCTCTAGACAACTGTGTGGTACGTCAGTCAGACATTCTACATCTTGGTGCAGGATGGTTGGGTCATTGCACTAGATCTGAGCATTTCTTGTAGTCCTCACATTTCTGGTTGATGCTCTTGGCCTCTGTTGGAAATACAGAAACCACATTAAATACATACCTAAAATAAATCTGCATTAGCTATATTGAAACTTATTTTGAAATGATGATTTACTTCTTCCATTACTTGTTATATAGGTAGATTTACAGTGGCAACATAAACACTATGATATTGTTACCTATGCAAAGACAGTGTATTCGCATTCTAAGAACTTTTCAGCAATTTGTCCACTTTACATATTGAAGCTAGTCACGTGTTTCTTGAATACCTTTCACAATCGCTAGCATAATAAACATCTGCTGCTGGTATTATGATTATTTTAACCATTGCCAATTAAATTATAAACCATCCAGTCTATTACACAATCATAGGATAGTGTCTGGTAGTCTAAACAACTACACTTTCCTACAATTGCAAATGTAAATAACAGATGGAGCTACTGGCAAACATAATCGGAAATACTATAGATAAATTAGGCTACATATGTATTAGTCAGTAGCTCGGGCAACATAAAACGTACGTGGTGCAGCAGAAGCTCACCGTGCTCGCCTCTCTAATGTGAATCGGTGGAGGGGAAGGATGATTCCAGGTGCCGTAGTAGCATGTGGGAGAGAAAGCACAGCTTAGCAAAGCGCAAAATTTTGTCAAATCAATAGTTATATATATGAAAGCTGCCGGACACATACGTGCATGTACTTGTCGAACCATCGTATCCATACTAGATGTTCAAAACAGCAACCCACTTAAGATTTGAATAATTTGCAATACTAGATAATGTCATCATACCTGCTATTTTAGCACACGCTGGAACACAACACTGACGGATTCCTCCCTTCGGTATGGCACCAATGTTGATTGCGGCCAAATGCTAGATAGCGCCGAGGTGTAGGCTATGACAAGATCAACTTTTTAAAGAAGGAATTAAGACAAAATGCCTACTGTAAACCACGTAAATACTGTAAAGCCTTTTCGACAACAACAAACGGTAACATAAATCATCAAATTAAATGGCATATTGCCATACTGTCATACTGTCATACTGTCATACTGAAACGCAAAGATGCCGTTTATCGTGACACTTTTTCATTTTATAGTCCAGGAGGTGCATGACGTCCCCACGCTCGAGTTAACTCCACCCAGAAAATCGCCGGACAGACAAAGTGAAATAAATATAGGGAATATTTTGCGATTCAAATGGAAGTTAGTAGTAGTTTGTATGTGTTCATATTAAGCCTCTACATCCTTTAATGACATGTTAAGACTACATTAAAATTACTGATTTTCCTTGCCTATCCCTTTAAATACTTCTGCGCTGGGCTCTGTCGGCCACGCGAACTTGTGCGCATTGACTGCACATGCGAAGCCCCACTGTAAATTGAAGTGCCATGTCTTGTTTAGCCTCCCGAAATAGATAATAAGCGTGTAAACGTTTTGAAATAAGCATATCAAAATATTTATTTCCAGCGAATATCTTAGTTACACCAACATTGATAGTAGTAAACACTCTGCCAAATGCAGCTAGATAATAGTAGGCTATTATTAGAAGATGAATAGATAAATATTATTGTGCAGGTCGTCGTGCATATCAATCAAAATATCTTTCATGTCAAGTGGACACAGTCCACTGACACAGTTAGCCAATGGTTGGTTAACTGACAATAGAAGTTGGATGCTTATAAATCAGATTTAGTCCTTGTTTTTGCTGAATCTCTTACTTGAAGTAATTCATTCATATTTAATAAATGTTTATTTGGTCAGACTTTGAGTTATTAACGATGACATTATTAAGGATGATAGTGTGCTTTTTGATCATTTTAATAAATTATTAATATTAAAGCAACTTCCATTTGTTTCAAGGTCTGGGCCAGCTAGGGCAACACCAGTGGCTGGCCAGCACACCAGAGCTTGTGTCATGTGGGGGATTTAGAGAGGAGTGTTAACAGGACTTCATCTGTACTGTGCTCTGGAGCAATGCAGGGCCCAGCTTGTTTACCCTGGCATGAGAGCAGGCAGAGGGCTTGACGTTACGTGGCTTCATGCAGCCATTCAACTGCCTCTGTTTGCCTTTGGTCCCTGCAGCCCCAACCCCTCCCCCTTCCTCCAAGGCCCCTACTGGCCTTTCAGGCCAGCATACTGTCAAAGAGCCCTGTGTAATCTGGCGTCAGAACTGCCTGTGTGCTTGCAGGCGACAGAGAGGACTCCCTCATCCCCCTGTCAAGTCTGTGTGTGTGCAGAGGCCCTGTCACCGTGTGTTTGAGTATGTGTGTGATGTATCTCCCATTAGCTAGCCTCTCCCAGTCCTCAGTTTACCAGTTGTTAGCAAACACAAACAAACACTAGCTAGAAATACAGGTGTGTATTTTGGGCTTCGTTAGTTAGCTAGTGTTGAACGGAGCAGTGTAACCTATACTGTAGCGTGCAGAGCTCAGTAAACACAGCATCTGTTGTGAGATACCAGCCTCTACTGTAAGACTACCCAGAGTCCACAGCTATCTACAGACCAGCACCCATAGGGACACACACACACACACAACACACACTTTCCACTGAGGAAATACCAGCCGCCAATTAAATGTAGGTTAAGATTCCTTTGTGTAAATGAAACAGAAAATACCCCTGCACAATATATAGTAAACATGTCAAACTACATAATGTATTATATTACAGTAAGATGTCCATTTATTTAAACAGCAGCCACATGTTTTTTTCAGGCTACATTGTTTGCTACAAATTGTAAAGGTGTGGTAAACCCAGCATTTTCACAATTTACAAATCGGCATATCAAATATATAAATAATATATAAACTACTCTCAAAACATGTTAATTTTAGGTCTGTAACATAAATGCTGTGCAAAATATCCAAGGACATGATTGTATTTTCTTGTGTTGATTAGCATTTGAGCTGTAAGGTGCTTCTTGGTTTGTTGCAGCGCATGCATGTGTCCATTATGGGACTTGCCCCTACAGTGTATGGTGATGTCTGCACAATGACAAAGGAAGGGGATTACAGATTCCTGTTTTGTCAGAACAAGAACATACAGTTACGTTATGGATTATTAAAGGATCAATAAAGCAATAAAGTTACTGACTTCAAAAAATGTGTTTTAGGAGCGTTTGGCAGACTTATGGGCTTTTCCCACACTGCAAAAAACTTTATTTCAAGAAAGTGAAAGCCTTTTTTCTGGAATATTGGTCTTATTTTCGGCCTAAAAAGAAAAATTATCTTATCAAGCATATGTTGCATTAGAAAATACGTATATCTTTTATTTTTAAGAAAATTTTAAGAAAATGTATTTAAGTTTGTCATAACAAGAAATTCCAGCAAATATTGAGCTAGATTTAACTAGTAACAAGCTACAAAGATGGCTTGCATAATATCCCAGCAGAGGATCTAGATTGTTTTCCTTATTTTAATTGTAAGACTGCTTACACAACATCTCAATTTAAGAATCCTGTAAAATTATGCCAATTTAAATCATCTATATGTATTAATTGTCATATGCTGTCAGACTATCTCATTGCAACTGCCTAGGGTAGTCTAGTGGTCTGGTTGTTGGACTCTCAGCCTGAAGGATGTGAGTTCTATCCCTGAAGTTAAGCTAACTGTAACTTATCTTCTTCACGCTTACATTGCTTGCATACAGTGCTGAGCTAATGGCAGGAGGAGAAGCCAAGGCAGGAGGACCACACATTGGGAGAGACTGTTTAACAGTCGGTGTGTGTTTCTGGTTGGCTTGCTGTAAAATAATGTGTTACTTATATCTTCAGCCTCTGAAGGCTGCAGCACACTGCCTCAATCAGTACACACTCATTGCACACACTCATAACACACACAGCAATAATTAAATCTAACAGATACAGTATTTGTCTCTCAAGGTGGAGACGTGTGTGTGTGTGTGTGTGTGCGCGCGCGCGCACTTAGTGTTCTGTAAAGCTGGGAGCAGACATCAGCAGTCACACACACACACAGTCCTGCTATCTAAACATGTAACATTGTGCATGCTAGCTTTCTGAGACAGTACTGTATGTTTGTGTCTGGTCATAATTACTGTGTGAAGCTGTAGCACAGAACTAATACCATATTCCTTCACTCACAATATAGCCTGAGGTCAGCACATTTCTGATTTATGGTATATGACCTAAATGTACTGTATAGATAAAGTGTGTTGTTGCAGCACTGTTTTGTAGTATGCAAACACACACACACACGTGTGTATATAAGTATGTATAAAACATATATATACAATAAATAAATAGTGGCAGTGGCAGTAGCAGCTATGTGGATTGATTAATTGGAGAGCACAGCAATGTATTTGTACAATTAGTATAGTTTTATGTGATGGACAATGAACCTAACTGTCAGAAGGCTCCATGTTATTGCTGAACACACACACACACACACACACACACACATTGACATGGTAATTAGCTGCTTTCTAAAAGAGACATCTGATGACTGGTCAGCCACCTTGCCAGCCTTTGTCCTTGGACACGCACATGAGCACACACGCATGCGCATGCATACACACTAACATGCACACACACACAATCCAGGCAAGCTACAGTATGCATCAGTGCACCAGCCTCCACACCCACACATTGAGAACAATGACCCTCTCTCATTGCAGCAAGCTGTCTAGAGCTCGCTGCACTGAGCCATTGTCCCTGTCTTCTCAATGCAACTCAATAAATGGCTGTGCCACTGTCCAAACCTTCAGCGTGCTAGCATCCTAATGAGCTGCTGCATTGTTATCTGCTGAAATGGATATGTGGTAATGCTTCAAATGCCTAAAGCAGCAGTTGGGCCTTTACAGCTTCTGTCAAACAATGTTTACAGCACCCAGGGCTGTACAACACATCTCTAGAGGTACAACGGTGGCCTGGACCCTTGTTCCCTTAAGAGATAGTGTCTGCAATTATTTGTGCATGCTGTTGAAATGTCTTGGAGCAAGACACTGGTACATGTGCAGACATGCTGATCTAAATACATTTTGACCATATTAAAGTGTTACAATTAAAGTCCAGTATCGCATATGAACATGTTGTTAAATACCAACTAATTTTGGCCCACAGAGGCTCCTTACTGGACTAGGCCTGATCGGATGGACAAGAAGCTCCTGGCGGTCCCGGCTGCCAACACTGTTAAGTTCCGGTGCGCTGCGTCTGGAAGCCCGATGCCAACAATCCACTGGCTGAAGAATGGAAAGGAGTTCAAAGGGGAACAGCGGATGGGAGGAATCAAGGTGAGTTAGTCTGAGTGATAGTACAGTAGCATACAAATAGCTTGTGCCTCACTCCAGATGTTCAATCAAATTACACCAACAGTTAAAGGTCATCAGTAACACCTGGGTGGTTTAGAGCACGACTAGCAAAACCTTGATGTTTTGCTTTTAGACTCCCTAGCATGTGTTCATACCCCTCTAACACCTCAGGTGTTAGAGGGGTATGAACACAGGGATATGAACACATTCCTCTCAAACCCCATTTCATCATACTCATACCTCTGGCTGAATGACCTTAGAAGCTAACAGGACAGTTAATTTGAACAGAGCATGGTGTATGCTAAATCACCAACTAATGCTATTGCGCTTGAGAAGTGCATGACAAATATTAACACTTCTATTACAGCTTTATGTGAATGAGCTAAAAAGGAGAATTCTATATGACTGTAGAGAAAAGATGAAAGCGTTACACTTGAAGCTCCAGCTTTGAGGACAGATTTATCTCCGCTATGCCGCCTGAAATACATTTATAAGGCTCATGGTGGGTGAAACAACCTTGCTGAAGTCAGAGTACAGCACAGATACAGGCTGACAGGCCAGTGCTGAAAGCAGGACAGTGTCACACAGCTGTTGGAGTCAGTTGTGTCTTAGAATTCATTCTAAACATTAGCCTGTGGCCTGGAAAGGTGCTGTTTAAAGTAACAGTAGTGCTTGCTTTGGTTTCTATTATTTTTATTTTATTTTTTTATTCATCAGTAATTTATTTGATTGCAATGATATTACTTCAGCACACGGAAGGTTCCCGTGTTCTACTGTACACATTATCAACAGCGACAGAAGCAGAATTGTACACAATGGGACTGGAATAGAAATTGTATGTGCACTGCACATTTACACTTACCATGTTATTTCAAATAACAAAGAAAAACACATTTGGTCGTTTCTTAAATTAACACTGACAGAAAATATATTTTGTGGTAGTAGCTATTAACAAACTAAACGTAGCTGCATGTTGTATAGTCAGACTGTTTTATTCGTTATGCTTGATTGTTGTTGCTTTGATTTAGCCTAGATATATTGGTTTTGACAGACATTGCCATGCCCTTTGCCAAGCCAGCAATTCCACAGATAACAGAAATAAGCTCTTTACAAAAGGTAGCCAGGTGTGATGTCATTGACAAACGAATAAAGACATAGTCTAGCACTCAATACCTCTCTCACAAACCCACAATTTACCCTGTGACGGTTAAATCCACCTCGCCTCCATCCCCAAGCGACACTTATACAAGCCATTTTCAGGGTGTATGTGTGTGTTTGCAGGGAAGCATCTAAAATGCTATTATTCTACCTCATTCCAATAGTCTTATTCAGCCTTATCTGTATTGCTTATTATAAACAGCTTGTTAAAGGGCAGTTAAGAAGACCCTTTTTGTGTTTCTTGTTAAAGAAAGTCAAAGACGCTAAGAGTTTCTCACCCCAAACACGAGTTGCTTTAGTGTTATGACATTAGTCAACATATGGCGCTTTTCCATTGCTGGTACCAATTTGGTTTGCTTTGGTTTCTAAAAGACAAGCCTGCCTCAGCCAGGTGTATATGAACTGATTCATGACACTTCTGTAGCACAATATGTCCAGAAAACTCTCCTCAATGGGTCAATTTTATTCATTCATGAAACATACTATTATTATAGTAAGATATATAGTAACTACTTATATCATTTTAGAAAATTGAACAGCATATAAGGTATTTCCTTTAGTAAAATGGAATGTATTAAAAATGTGGAGGCTCTCTTTTAGATATATGTAGTGAAATAGATCATGGCTTGTAGTGAAGCTACAGGGTCTCTTGTTGCGACATGGGCTTTAAAGGGGTTAAATGTAATAAGATTCTACAGCTATTAACAGTTTACAAAGATCTTCAACATCTGCTCTCTGCAGAGCCATGACAGTTGTCTGCCTTGCTCTACCCCCCCCCCCCCCAACCCCAACCACCACACACACACACACACACAGAGTTACAATTATCATATTCTATGCATTAACATTTTCAACAAAAACGCATACAGTAGATACACACACACAGGCATAATAATACAGTATAACTTTAACTTTAACAAACACACACGCACACACATGCACAGATTCACACATGAAGATTTTCACACAGGTCCTCTTCTGCATTCACAGTTCACACAAAACATTGATTTGCCCGCTCGGGCAATGTTTGTTACACTAGGCACCTTCGAATAACAATATGTATGGACACACAGACACGCACACACTCACCTGTTACTGTCTTTCAGACAGGGAGAGCTGCAGTACTCATGAAGATCTGACATTGATGTCAGTTTGCAAGTTAGTGGACAATTAATCCCAAACTGGGTTGTCATATAATTAATTCTGGCTGCTCTGGATCAGGAATCCCAAAAGCCCTTTTTATTTTATCAAGCTGTTTTAGTGGCGAACACTGCAAGGAATATCTGCCCTTATGTGTTTATTAATACATCACCCCCCACAACACTCTCTTTCTCATTGCAATCTACAACACCCCCAAGTGTCCCTTTCGTCTGAAACGGGGAGCACTATGTCCCCTTGTAACCTCCCCCACAAACTAAATTCTGCAAAAATGTTCCTCTTAAAAGTAAACAAACTGTGTCTTTACACTTTTTTTTTTTTTCTCCTTAATACATCTGAACGCTGTTTCCTGCTGTTCAGGGAAATAAGTTCCAAAACCATATATATGAAGCATACTAAATAAATTGTGACATCCCAGTTAGTATTCTAGCTACTCTGAATCACACATATGCACATTTGCTGAAAAGAAACTGCTACAACATGTCAATCCACTCTCATTTCTGTTTGGATGGTGTTTCTTTCAGGGCAACGGCTCTGTGGTAGGGGGTTGACCTTCCCTATACATGACAAATGGACAATAGTCTCCTAATATCTCTGTTCCCTGGCACCTTCCTATAGGCATTGAAATATACTGCTGAGTGCCAAGATTGTTTTTCATTTGACAGGCGTGCTTAAAGGTGTCATTCCCATTCTCATTCGTTTTCACATGTGAACAAAGTTCCTTGAAAGTTTAGGTAAGAATACCACATAGATTATGTGGAATAGCAGTATTTTATGCACATTTCTACCCTGTTCTCAGATTACGCTCGGTTCAGTGACTGTTGCTTTAAATTCAACTAGTCACTGTTCACGCCGAACCCTCTTTCATGTCAGGCTTTGACTGCTAGTAGACTACTCACACAGCGGTTTGAACATACAGTATAGTTCTATGGAGTTGAACCACGTAGTGTTTTTAAGGTGTTAGTATTGTGCATTAATTCCGTCTTGCCATTCAGAATAAAGGATACAGGAGTTGTAATGTGGTTCATTGTTGTTTGCCTCAATCAACATTGGTAAGGCAGTGCATGGCCACACAGCCCGAATCATTTGTCATACAGGGGTGTGATGTATTGATAACTAGCCATTTTATATTTAAGTATATAGTATATTTAAGCACAACAGTGCTGCTGTCATTGCTGGCTACAGGGAAGACATTCATTGTAGATTTAAAAGTGATTTACATCAAATTGTGCTATACATTTGGTTTGACTGAGACAGTTTCATGGCTACAGTAAATGGTCTCTTACATTATAGACTAAGGCAACTGAGTGCGATGTGATATATAAGTTAGTCTACTGGACCTCTTCTAGTATTTTACTTTGTTCTTCCAATAAGCTGTCCTCAAACATTGCATTGTTTTAGTTCAACTACAGCTCCTGGTAGCGCCACACTAAGCGACACATTTGCTGAAATTAAAATCAGTGCTAAATGGGACATGCTGGCAATGTGTAAGTTAGATAGAAGTGATTGAGTCAGAGGAATATGCATATGGCCCAGGCTCTTTGAGAATGCTGCTGCATGCTGTCACATATGGTTGCTTCTGGTTACGTCTGCATGCTGATGGCCTTAACAACAATGTAATTATTGTGTTTTATGGTTAGCCTGCACCAAAATGGGTATTCTAATCCATGTCTTTAACTGGCATTATATTTTTGCTTTTAAACACTTTAAATCTAATGTTTTTCCCTCCACATTTGAACACAACCTACATTATGAGTCTTTCTAGGGCAGGCAAAGTAAAAATATATACACCTTGCAAAATTATTCAGGGAGTGTTTTTAATTGTACAATTAACAGATTGTTTTTCCTTCCCTAGGGATTTGCTCAAATGTAGCACAGCTATCATGAGACAAATAATCATATTTTTATTTCCTTATTCATAATTTACTGCATTATTTCCTTCGGCATGATTTATTTTTCTCTAAACTTTCATACTTTCAGTTTCATAGTTCCGCCCCCCTTCCTAGGTTGTTGCATCAAGGCAGAACACGCCAAACTGGGGCGATAGACCAATACATTTTAGGAGCTCTAATGGCCAGCCCTGAGGGACTCTCTATTCTATTCCTCACTCTCTGTGGGTCAAATTAGACGCTAGCATTGATCTAGGCCACTGGTCCATCTTGACACCGTCATAAATTCTGGTAAGTGGTTCTGACAGGGCTATTGTGTGAGGTGTACTGTAGATGGAGGGTTTGGACCCTAAAGGGAGTATAGCTTCCTATGTTCCTGACAAAACACGATTCTTTCCTATCCACATCTGCCATTTACCTCACTAAACATGTGATATATATTGATGCTTAAATTTTACTTTATTTTTATTAATACTTTCTGTATTTCTTATAACATAACAAGCTTTTATAACCTGTGATATATGTGATTGTCATAAATGAGCCTGCTCCAAGTAGTCTACGTAAATAATGCACCTATCTATTTCATGTTAGAAGGTTTGAAGGCTCATAAATAGTCTAATTAGCACTGCTATGCTGGATATACCACTGTCCAGGGTGGACACCAGGAAATAAATAAAGTTTCAAGACTGCGAGGGGTATAGTAATCTAATTTATATTTATCACATTAAAAGTACAAACCTTTATGTTAAATGTTTGGCTAATGCCTAACGTAACATCAAGAAGACATTGTGAAGTTTTTACTCCTATTACACAAGTGTTAAAGCATATTTGAAAGCAGTCAAACTACACGCGTTAAGTTATTGAGTAGGCATACTGACTGCATTCAAACCTGCTGTTTATTCATGGCAGTCGGCAGATTGTTTTCAGACATGCCTTCACATTCGATGCATCCAGAATGAATTATCCACGCTGATGAACATTTTTCAAACCTATATGTCTATGCGCACAAAATTAATGCCGATTTGGTTCAGCTAATGTTTGAGAAAGATGCAAAAAAAGTTTTGAATAATTTTGGGCCTATATCTGAATTTATTTAGTAAGAAGAATCTATAGCTTATATTGTTTTCACTAATTAGGCCTATCTAATGTCGCTCAGGCACTGTGTGTGAAAGATAGATCACGCATCTCTTGAGATTGGAGTTGTGTTTGTGCATGAGATATGTTGAAAGCAAACTCATCAGTTTTACACACCCCCTTCCCCCCCCGTTTATGGTAAGTTTAATGCCCCCCCAAAAAACTTTCAAGCACCCCTCCCAGAAAATTGTTCCAACATCCATGCCCGCACATGACATTAACAACACAGCTGAAGCATTAATCAATCCTAACTGATATGTTGAAATGGACATTGTACTGGACTTAGTGAATAAACATTAAATTACTTGCTCTAACTGGAGATTTTTTGCAGCGTGAAAGTGCCTGTCCACTTCCATGACTTGTGGCTTCATATGGCCAAAGCCCATAAACCCTTTAAATCTCTTATGACTCTGAAGTAAGCTCCTCAATCATTTAATTCTGTTTGGAATCTGGCATGATTGTGCTGGATGGGATTAGCACGTTTGGAGGCTAATGCCTCAGGTTCAACAGGGGTGAACAAAGGCAAAGCAAGTACTGTATGTATAAATAGAGGAAATATTATAGTAGCCTAACCATTTTTGCCTTGTGTATATCCCAAGTAAAACTACCTTGTTTATATCCCCAGTAAGACCATAGCTCTATGACTTACATTCCAGATATACTATGGGCTCAATTGTAACAATCTAAGCTCACAGTCTAAATGCAAAGGTGCAAATTGGATTTAGGTCCAAATCCACGTTTGCCATTTCAACGGCAGATAAACAGTCAGTGCGCCGGGCGCATCGTTCAAAAGGGTTGGATTTACTCTCTTCATTATCCATGGGTGTGTTTTGGGCGTAATTAAGCAATAACACACGAGAGGGAGTGCATTAGACTCAATATCCTCACGGCTGTGATTATCTTTGGCACTCGGCCAACCTCTAGTGTGCTATTGCTTTTATACAACAGTTTGACACACGGATTTTAATTGTAAATAATAGTCATAAGCGCCAACAGAAACATTTGTTTTTGTATGTTTAATGATTAATTTGGCTCCACCAATACAAATAGTCAGGCAACCATAGTTCTAATCTCCTATCAACAGTCTCTGGTTCTTTGTCAGGAACTACGTGGTTGGACTGTTACCAAGCAAAACATAAACATCACCCTAGCTTGTTACATACGTTTTCACATTACCACAGGTCAGCTAATTTATATCCAATACGTCCACATTTGCATCATGTAGTCATGTACATTTGCCTGTTTCCATTTTACATGCAGCCAGTGAAGTAAAAGTGTGTTGTTTTTTGAATAAGCAACTGTTCTTAGAAGAACACTGGTAAAGTGGAGTGATACATGCGTAGTTAAAAGTATTGCCACTGATGGAATGCCTCTCGTCCAATCAGATCACTTGGTCTGAAACTAGCAAAGACACTTGCGTTCCCACTTGGCGCCGCATTGTGCCGGGTGTAAGATAGGGCCCTATGTGTCATAAAGCTGGTGTAAGTTAAATATAGATTCTTAACAAAATGATAATGCAAGTTACTGATCTGAAAACATCATCACTTTCTGATTGCATGTTATGGTTGTGGTCTTTGCAGTACCGCACAGACAGACAGACACACAGCACAAGCCCATGAGTGCAGCCATTTACTTCAGTTTGACTCTAGGTGGGGGTGAGCTTGTGGTAGGCGGTGATGGTGGTTGAGTGTGTGTGTGTGTGCGGAGGGCTCCATGGGTAGATTGGGTGGAGCCAGCCACTTTGAACAACCATTTGCTAGCATTCCTGTACTGTGTTACCATGCAACTGCAGAAAGCACACACAGGCATAATAGTTATAGTGTGGCATTATTTTCCACATGCACTTCCAGTAGAGAGAGTGAGAGGGAGTGAGCAAGACAAGGTTCCTCCCCACAGTGACATTATATGAATGGCCTAAAGGCTCAGGGGTTACCTGTGTGAAAACACAGGCCTCTCCTCCAGCCGGCAGATGCAGGTGATGTGAAGTGTTCAACGTGGAGAGGCATCCTGAGAGACTGTGTGTTTCCATGTGTCCACTAAGAGTCCCCCTCAGTGGACACATGGAAGTTGCAATCTGTCTGTCTGCTTGCCCTCGTCCTGCCCCATCTGGTGCAAATGACTGGGGAATGTTCAACTAATACCTCCAAGCCTAACTGGCAAAATGGGAGCCGTTTAAAGGCACACTCCAGCCAGAAAGGCTCTACTGTTTTGCTAAGCTAATTCTTTTGATGTAAATGTAAAGAAACAGGCCCTAGCAATCCTGACAATCCTGCTTAATATTATTCCTGGAATGTGTCATTGAGGGATCTAGGTACTGTATATATACGCACTGTATGTACTCTTTATGATCATGTTGTCACAGCTGGTGCCATGGCCTTAAACAACTCACATTGTATACTAACACTACCCTAGACAATGCCACAGTGAACAGCATTCAAAACATTCATTGAGTATTTCACATTTTCAGGTGCTTTTTGTTCATCAATCTGATAACGGTTGTTCCACTGTGTTTTCATGTAATGTGTGCAAATACAAGAGAGGGTGTAGGGTTTTACAGCATGTTGGGGATCAATCAGGACTTTTCTGTTGGACATTAACCATCCTACCCTGTTTACCTGTACTTACACAACGTTATGCTACTTAAATTAGTGCTTCATTGCATCACCGCACATGTACACTCTTACTGTACCGTGCATAAAGTAGTAGCAATCCAGTTATGATAGGCTGTCTCCCCATACCTGGATTCAAGTGTGGCTGTAATGGGCTGTGACTTTCCTTTCTCCTCCCCTGCCTCCAGCTGAGACACCAGCAATGGAGTCTTGTGATGGAGAGCGCTGTGCCCTCAGACCGGGGCAACTACACCTGTGTGTTGCACAATAAACATGGCACTATCACCCATACCTACCAGCTGGATGTTCTGGGTAAGGACACTGACAGGTGCCTTTCCATTACAACTATTTCCATATACAGTGCAGTGCATTCATTCACAGGTTTGAAAATCAACATAAGGTGTTCAATTATAAATTAATTAATACATTATTTAGTTAGGAAAATATTCACACAATTATAATGATAATAAATGATAGAGAAATCTAATAAATGATACGTCATAAAATGCCCTTAGGTAAAAAAAAAAGCTTTTAACAATGTGTTATTTAGCATTATTCACTTGATTAACTCAATTAAATGTAACAATTTTAAATGATCATAAAATATCACCTATTAGCTATTTGTAACAAAGAACCATCTGCACTCAGATAGGCGCTAATTTCTCTTGGTTTTTCCCACCTTTTTGTTTTTCTTTCTCTCTTTCCCAATCAGAGCGTTCCCCTCACCGTCCCATCCTCCAGGCGGGTCTGCCAGCCAATCAGACGGTGGTGGTGGGCAGTGATGTGGAATTCCACTGTAAGGTTTACAGTGATGCCCAGCCTCACATTCAGTGGCTGAAACACATCAAGGTCAATGGTAGTCGCTCTGGTCCTGATGGAGCTCCTTATGTAAACATCCTTAAGGTGGGTGTGCCCGACCAGCCAATCAGCAGCCCTCCTTAATTTCCTAAGAGACTGGTTATTCCCAACATAGCCTTCAGTATTATTTTAGAACCAGTTACACTTATTCTATATTAATTTTCACTCTTAATGGTTTCCTGCAGGAGTTGGGTAAGTAAGCCCATACTCACACATTCATCTACAAAATGCTGTTTTTCTATTTTGGTTAGAGGTTGGATATATTATAACAGTGAATATGAAATGGCATAAAATTAAATGAAATCAAATTATGAAAGTCCATCAGTAAATTAAGTGTTGAGGCTCTCGTTAAGCAATAGGCCAGTCTGTGTCGAGTTATTCTAGTTTTAACCTTGATACTTTCACAAAATTACATTGTTTGCTCACATTATCGTGAATTGCCTCCAAACATTTAGTTTTCAGACAATTTACAGACCTTTTCAAAGAGGAAATAAATATTTTCAGGCATCAGTCAGGGCTCTGGTTAAGACATTTACGTAAAACTAGTGGGTCTGGCATATGCTGGTTCCTGGTAAGGAACTGGAGTAAATCCTGGATGCCTGTTTGTTCTCTGAAGAAGGAGAAATATTAGAAAGCATTCCTCTCTGTAGACAACATCCTAACCCACACAGAGCCGTGTTAAATGTCTTCTTATTTAAGGCATCGGAGAGACAGTCTCCCGTTGCACGATACTGTACAGTACTAGACAGACTCAATTTGTATCATAATCTCTCTCTCTGGAATCAAACAAACATCTGTTTTAAGCTAAGTTAACTGCTGTGTTGGTGCGCTAACCTCTGAGGTTGTCTAATGTGCTGAGGAAAAGAGGGACCCAAAAAAAGCGCTGGAAAAAATGAAAGAACTCAGTGAAGAGCAGTGAGAGAGACGGAAAGAAACAGACAGAGAGAAGAGCTGGGGAGGAGTAGGAGAGAGGTAAAGAGCAAGCCAAAGGAGAGATGGAGAGAGAGACAGACAGAGGAGAAGAGAAAGAGACACTAAGCAAGAGACAAATGGCAGTTACAGCAACACAGAATGAGAGTCAGAGAAAGAGAGAGGAGGAGAGAAAAGATAGAGCGAGGGGGGAAATGAGGGTGCCCAGACAATGGCTCCACACTCTATTTTAAACTACCACATAATTGAAGCAGTCTTTATGGGATCTTGGCTTGACGCTTTATTTTGTAGTATGATAGAATAGAATAAATCATACATAGACACCACTGGAAATTAAAAAAGTTTTGAATCCAAAAACCAAACCGGTAATGGGTACAGTATAAAGACATACCGTAAAACTGCAAATAAAAGTTGGGTCCCAAATACACGCCAGTCTCTTTTACTGGCTATGGGTCCATCCATCCATCCATCTTCTTCCGCTTATCCGGAGTCGGGTCGTGGGGGCAGCAGCTCCAGTAAGGGACCCCAAACTTCCCTTTCCCGAGCAACATCATCAAGCTCTGACTGGGGGATCCCGAGGCGTTCCCAGG
>JAODLL010026382.1:0-20623 GCA_026546735.1 Forbesichthys agassizii | reverse complement strand
CCCCCCCCCCCCAGCATATGTATGTATACATACATACATGTAAGACGTATGTAAGACATACAAACTCAGCAACACATCAGCAACGCCTGCTGTCTTTCTCTGGAATTCCTTCTTTGTGACTCATTGCAATATGAAAGGGGTGGGTTGGGTATTATTAAGTAAACATGATTAATGAGTACAAATTAGAGGGATGATGATAATGAAAATAATGAAATTGGTGATAATTGGTGATAATGAAAGTGCTGCAGAACAGCTGCACAAGGCAGTTACATAAAAAAAGGTGGTACGCGCCATGGCGTGCGGGACCCACGCACCAGGCCGCGCCCACAAATATGACGTCATTTTTGACGGATCATCAAGTATAAACTAGGCTTAACCCTGCTGATGTTACGTGCGAGTGTAAGTACATATGATTGACCTGGTATGGTTGACACATCCCCCTTTCCCCCAGCATGTGATTGCGACCCCCAGGGCATCTCCGGGCCCCAGTGCCAGCGTGCCACGGGGCAGTGTGCGTGCGTCCCGGGCGTGTCGGGCCCGCGGTGCGACCGCTGCGCCCGCGGCTACAGCGGCGAGTTCCCGGCGTGCGAGCCGTGCCACGGCTGCTTCGCGGCGTGGGACGGCGTGATGACCGAGCTGGCCAATCAGACGCACCGACTGGAGAGGAGCGTGCGGGAGCTGGCGACCGAGGGCGTGACGGCACCTTACCGGGAGGTGGTGAGCCGTCTGGAGGCCAGCGTCCATGGGGTCAGGGACCTGCTGGAGAGCAAACCTGCCGTTCAGCGGCTGGAGCACATCCAGGACCTGATGCAGCAGATCACGTACGCACACGCGCGCACACACACGCACGCACGCACGCACGCACGCACGCACGCACACACACACACAGATAATACAGCTATTTTGGTGTTCCTTTAGTGGACAACCAGAGTTACCTAGTGCTCCTTTAATGCCCACAGCGGGGTAATGTCCCACCTGAACGGGCAGCTGAACACCACCGAGGGCGGCGTGATACTCCTCCGTAGCCATGGCAACGCCACCGACGCCAGCCTGGACACCCTGAGGGACGAGGCGGACGCCCTGGAGCGCTCGGTGGAGGACCTGAGGCAGAGGGTGCACCGCGCCAAGAACGCCAACTTCCTGGGTGAGGAGGGGGGGAGGAGATGATGGGAGGGGGAGGGGGAGGAGAGGAGAGGAGGAGATCATTGGGGGGAGGGGGGAGTGAGTGAGGAGAGGGGAGAGGAGATGGTCAGTCTGAGGGTCAGAGGGAAGGGTTCTGTCTGTCTGTCTAACTGGGGGGAGAATTCTGTGTATCTGTCTGTCTGACGTGTGCCGTGGTACCATCCCAGGTGCCATAGATACCATCGCCACTGCCCACTCAGACTCCGTGGCGGCAGAGCAGCGCGCCAACGCGTCCGCCAGCGCAGACGGCAGCGTTCTGGAGCGCTCGGCCTCTATACGCCGGGCCGCCAAGGAGGAGCTGGAGCGCTCCGAGAAGGACTTTGGCCTCAAGCAGCAGAGCAACGCCCAGAGGCTGGCCAAGGTGGCCCAGAACGTGGACGGCCTGGACCTGGCCACGCTCAGCACACAGGTGGGACGACAACGCCAATGATCCAGGAATAAGATGAAGCGTTGTAATGCATTTCAATTAAAAGCGGGACGTTTCCCGTCTCTTAATAAGCGGGCGTGTCACCAACAGCATTCTGCTGTGGAGGCTGACGTAGGCAGCGTCCAGAAAGGTAAAAGGACCTTGCATGGCCTGAAACAAAGTCAATTTACCCTGAAACAGTTCACTGCAGAAATACAGTTTATATACTGTACTTGAGCAGTAAAGGTGAAGTCAGCTATTGCAAGCTAAATGTCAGCTAATACAAATTCATCAAATATCTCCTCTCACTTTGCTAGTTTACCTCTTTGCATGTTGAAGAAATAATCCAATATTTCCACACAGCCTGCGCTTTGCTTCACAGTGCATTTTGATGTGTGGGGACCGTGGAGCGATGCTGTTTTGGATTTGAGCTCGAAGTTAGCAAGAATGAGTGTAATATACTCAACATTCCCATTAACGCCCCCAGAGGGAAATAATGGGCAATATATGGTGAAATCCGTGGACCTCCACATTGTATTAGTTTCTCAGCGGAGTTTGCCACTTGGCGGTGGGCCACAACCACATGCTAGTACCATGTGCTATAGTACCACATGCTAGTACCATGTGCTATAGTACCACATGCTAGTACCATGTGCTATAGTACTACATGCTAGTAATGCACCCTCCTTTCTCTCTTCCTCACAGACGTGCGGCGCCACGGAGAAGGGTGAGCAGTGCGCTAGCACCCCCTGTGGCGGTGCGGGCTGCGTGGGCATGGACGGTGCCCCACACTGCGGGGGCGAAGGGTGCGAGGGGGCCGTCACAGCCTCCCGGAGCGCCCTCAAGGCAGCCAAGGACTTTGACCAGGAGATCCTCACCGCCATGCAGGAGGTGGACAAGCTGTCCAGAATGGTGGGTGTCGGAGTCCATAATAATAATAATAATAATAATAATAATAATAATAAATGTATAATATATATTATAATTATAATAATACATACGCCTTCCTACCTGCCCAGGTGTGGGAGGCGAAGATCCGTGCGGACGAGGCCCAGGTGAAGGCCCAGGCGGTCCTGCGGAGGGCCAATCACAGCCAGGAGCGCGTGGAGCAGGACAACCGGCAGCTCCGAGCCCTCATCAAGGAGATACGAGACCTGCTTAACAGTACGCTTCACACTGACGCACAGCCAGCCCTGCCTTTAGTATTTCTGACACCAGAGCCATGGAAATATCAGAGTTACGCCTACGGATGTTTGAAATTGTCAACGGGTACATGGTTCATGTAGAGGCTAAACCCATGACACAGTCGTTCCCGGAAGTGCTTTGTGGACAGTTTGAATATATAGATATTTAACTTAGTGTTTTGGTAATTAGTAGTCAATAAATGCATCGATTTTCATTTAAAATAAAAGGTATAGCATACTTTTAGTATTTACGCTAACTTCCGGGAACTATTTTGAGGCTCCACGATCCTCCATTGCTGTGAAAAAACAGTCCATTTAAGTGAACAGAGATTTCGGGAAGTGATACTGTCGATTTCTACTGGCTGTTAGCATGGTCACTCACAAGTATGGATCTGTAATTTCCGGTGCGACGATAGCGCAGTGCTTTATTTACTAATTTAAATTGTTATATTTATTTTTAGCAGTAACCGTAATCTAACTTTACAGATTTAGGAGACATGTAAACAGACAGAGTCATGTCGTTTAGTTTTCCAACAAATTCCTCATTTTAAGTTTAACGTCCGACTTGGACACTGAGTTCTGTAGTTGGTCGTCATGCATGTCAATCAAAATGCTGTACCTCTCCTGTCAAGTAGGCGGGTATTGAACAAACTAACCTGTGCGTGCGTGCGTGCGCGTGTGTGTGTGTGTGTGTGTGTGTGCTTGTGTGTGCGCTGGCAGACGACCGCGCGAACGCGTCAGTGATCGAGGCGGTGGCCAATGAGGTGCTACGCCTGGCGATGCCCACGTCATCCGGCGACCTGCGTCAGCTGACGGAGGAGATCCGGGAGCGCGTGGGCACGCTCACGGGCGTGGAGGACGTGCTCAGCCAGAGTGCACGTGACATCCAGACGGCCGAGGGGCTGCTGCAGCGGGCCAGGGCCGCCAGGTAGCGCACGCACACACATGCATGCCTACATACACATTCACACACACATATGTGTACAAATATACACACGCATGCATACGTATAATTCCTCTCTCTCTCTCCCTCCCCCCCCCCCCCCCCTTCCCCCCCTCCTCACAGCAAGGATGCATCTAGCGTGAAGGGCGTTGCAGATCTGGTGAGGTCCATGCAGGACCAGACTGAGCGTGCTCAGAGCCAGGCCATGGAGGCCATTGAGCAGGCCCAGAACAACACCCGGAGCACCATGGCGTATATCGAAAAGGTTTGCATCCTCACACGGTACACTTACACGGAACTTCCAACCAACTCCTAACCTGTGTGTGTGTGTGTGTGCGTGCGCGCACGTGTGTGTGTGTGCGTGTGTGTGCGTGCGTGCAGCTGGAGACAGAGACTGCAGCAGCAGAGCTGTTGCTCAGCAACACCACGGGCCGCCTAGTGGGCCTCGAGAGGGGGGTGGGACTGCTGCGGCAGGGCAGCCTAGAGGCCAGCCAGCTGCTGGAGGGGGCCCACAGCGCCTCCCTCAGGGCCACGGAGGAACTACAGAGCACCCAGGAGGTAACGCACACACACACACACACACACACACACACATATCAAACAGCAGTTCTAACTTCAATAGAAGTATTACTTTTAGTGATTATTTAGTTTCTGGCTGCGTCGTACGTTTCTGCATATGCGTGTGTGTGTGCATGTGTAGCGGTGGCCAGCCGGTAGCTGTTCGGTGCTAATCCTCACTCTCCGACACCTCATAGGACGTTCTGGCGATGCAGGCCAGAGCCCATGGGTTTTTGGCTTGCCTTGTAGGAGATCGGAGTTCGATTCCCAGAGGGGGACGGACGATCTCCGTCACACATGCATGCGTAACTGTGTGTGTGTGTGTGTGTGTGTGTGTGTGTGTGTGTGTGTGTGTGTGTGTGTGTGTGTGTGTGTGGTCTTGCAGAGCCAGCCTTTACATACGTAAAGTCTGGATCACAGCGCTGGCTAATTGCGTCAGTGCCCGCCTACTTCACAAGAGAGGCATTTTGATTGACTTGACACGACGACCAACTACGCAACTCAATGACCAAGGCGGATGTTAAAACTTAACAACAGGACTGCCTCGTAAATCTGTACAGTTTGTTACTGAATAAAATAATTGTTCAATTTGAAATGAAAAGTAAATAAATCTTTGAGCTATCATTGCACCAGAGGTTATGGACACATGCTTGTGAGTGACAATGCGTGCAGCCAGTGGATATCAACAGTATTACTTCCCGAAAGTCAGAAACCTGTGTCGAGCTTACGAGGGTCTATGCATCAGACCTTCAGAGACGGAGTTGCCTAGGTGACGAAATGCTGATGACGGACGAGGCTGAGACTAGTGTGTGTGTGTGTGCGTGCACAGCAGTTTGAGGCGGAGGTGACGGGTGGCTACGTGGCGGTGGAGGAGCTTGTACAGGACAAAGCGGAGGTGGTGGTCAACGCCAAAAGGAAAGCAGAGCATCTCCAGCAGGAAGCCACGGAGCTGCTGGCACAGACCAGCAGCAGGCTGGAGAGGCTGAGAGGTAGCATGCACACACGCACACACACACAAAGGTTCAGATGGGTCTCAACAGGCCTTTACATGCACATCGTCACCTTCCTAATGGCCAAAGTAATTTTGTGAAAAGATAAACAAATGTTTTGCCTAAATCATCTCATGACGCTGGCCACCTCTGGTAAAATAGCCTACATCCTGCAATTCTACCCATGTAGTATAATGGCTTGTGGCAATATTTGGTTCAGTATTCTAGAAAAAAAATAAGTTAGTTTAGGAAGGTTTAGGAAGGTGACGACATGGAAATCATGTGCGCCCCCTTGTGGGGGACAGTGGCATTTTTCCACACAAGAATTATGTGTAGCCTATCTCCACTTTGGAAGATGTTCTCGTCTTTGCCAAACATCTGT
Source organism: Forbesichthys agassizii (assembly GCA_026546735.1). NCBI lineage: Eukaryota > Metazoa > Chordata > Actinopteri > Percopsiformes > Amblyopsidae > Forbesichthys > Forbesichthys agassizii. Next base: position 14,979 of record JAODLL010026382.1, on the reverse strand, counting down.
TGTTCCCAGAGCTGGAGAGAATATACGAGGCCAAACAGCTCACGCTGGAGGAGAAGTCACAACAACTGGCTTCACTGGAGCAAACGGTCAGCCAGCTCCTGGACGACATCAGCCGGAAAGTGACGGCATACAGCAACTGTGGCTGATGACAGACGGGTTCACTAGCCAATGACCTCACGCCGGCTAGTCCTGCCCCCAGAGTAGGCTGGCTAATGCTAGCGAAATGTCTCCCACGGGTACTGCATACACATTATGTGGACAGACGATGTCTGCCATGTTTCCCATTAGTGAAAACAGCAGTGGCATTGTACAGCAGTGCCCGATACTTTATTTAAAACCTTTATCTGTGAAAGAACCAATCTTAAGTGTGCCAAAGAGTATTCACCACTTAAAACAGCCTCAATGTTTTACGTGAAAATAGAATACAAGCTATTTTAGGAAGCCATACGCTCACACTAAAACACATTTTTATACCTACAGTATATCTTTTGTAAGCTGAAAGAAACTAAGTCATATGGACCAAAGAAAAAAAACATGATTTGTCACAACTGATGTAAACCAACTTTATGAATAAAAGTGCATCTGAAATGTTTTGGGTCCCATGTGTCTAAACCTAAATATGTGTCTAAATACATTGTGAAACAATGTAGGCACAGCATGATAAATGTAATAAAAAACACTTCATAGACGATTTAATACTGTTAAAATAGACCCATGTTTTAATAAAATAAAACTGTGTCCATAAAAATCAAGACGAACACATCCAACTTTGAGCAGGAAAAGGGTAACGCTGTAATTCATAAAAGCGAGCGTATTCTGAAACGGACAAACATTTCATATCATTCTAAATAAAGAAGTCACCCAAGACGTGTCACAGTCAGTCAGCACACGTAATAGTCAATTAATCGCGTCATTCCCAGAAAGTAACATTTTGAACAGGAATAGCAGCAGCAAAGACCATGTTGTGGTCACGTGACAACGGTTTGAGTGACATTAACACCACAAGACTGTCAAAGTGCTTAGGAACGGTTGGCATGGGCGTTTAGACAGACTGAGGCGAGGGCGCCTGTTTCATGGCATTTATGCAGGTGGGATGGGCGGCGTGTGTTAGTCCCTGCTGCGGGGGTTGTGCGGGGGCGGAGCTCCTTCAATGGGGGCGGAGCTCGGCACAGGAAGGAGCTGCCCTGCATGCAGACGTTCGTTGACACGCAGCTGGCATCCGTCCTGTAGCATGCGCAGCGCGATGCGGGCGATGTTGCGCGAGTCGTCCAGGCCAGAGTGCGGCCGGCCCTCGTACTGGAGGCCGAGCTTCTCCAGCATGGTGCTCAGCTTGGTCTGCGTGCGGGGCACCTGTAGGGACACACAGCCGTTAGCTTAGCAGCTAGCACACCAGCGCAGTCAACGCAAGACCAACTGCAGCAGCTAACACACCCCGCTAGCAACACAGGACCAAAAGGTAGCAGCTAACACACTGTTAGAAACACTGGACCAACTAGTGTGTTTGTTAGCTGCTAAGCTTAAACACTGTTAAACACAGGACCAACTGTAGGAGCTAGCGCACCATTAGCAACACAGGACCAACTGTAGCAGCTAACCACTGGCCAGGATAACAGCGTGGCTCGCACAGCTTCAGGTTCCGGTCACCATTTTTCCGTGGTTGGTGAACATTGTAGATGTAGGGGCAGAATAGTCTGGAGATGGTTGTCAACTCCCCACCGAGAGGTTGTGGGTTCAATCCCCAACCTATTAGCATCCTTGCTCAAGATGCCTAACCCTACCTGCTCCTAAATTATGTAACTTCACTCACTGTCAAGTCACTTTGGATAGAAGTCCCTGATTATAAAAAAAAGTGTCTTTTGTTTATACTGCCACCTAGTGGTGTAGATACAATTATGTGCCATACTCACCCAAGAGGTTGCTTTATCTGGATAAATGTTGCAAGAGTGTGTCTCATCGAGAGGACATGGTTTCAAATATATTTAAAAAGTCAAATGTATTTATTTTTATTGGATAAAATTAGGGATCTTTGGTCTGAAGACATAACTTAAGTACCCTTTAAATGATCCAACTTTACTTTTAGGTGTTCTAGAGGCCTTGTGCAACTTGTAAGACAAACCTTGTAGAAGTTGCCGTATGATTTCCTTATGTTAATCCATTTCTTCGCAAACTGGGGATATCTGATGCGGCTAACACGGCACTGAATGTTGAGGAACTTGCTCATATCCCAAGACCTGCGGAGCAGAGGAATAATGAGCAGGCAAAATAAAGTCCTCTAGATGATGACAATAATAATAATAACAATAACAATAAACTTTATTTGTATAGCATATTTCATAGAATAATGCACAGTCTCACAGTTAGGAGAATACATTCACATGTAATGTCCCCCCATTATGTGAAGCCTCTCTCCTGATAGTCTTACCCGTCAGTTAGCATAGCATATTTGTACTTTGTTCCAAGGTCTCTCTCCTGAAGCCAAAGTACAACCCGCTGAAGGACTTCAGGAAAAGCGTCTGCCTCGTCAACCATTTTCTGTCACAGAACATAAACAAATATTCATTTTTTATTATAATCCAACAAAAAGACTAAATGACTACATAAAAACTACATTAACACCGTTAACAGTGTGTAAACAAGTGAACCTCAGCCAACCTGGGTGATTCCTGTTAGATTGACACAGAAATCTGAAAGATGTGGGTTAACTTCTGGTTTTACATATTCCTGGAATGAGTCCACCTGCATAAAATGTAGGAGAAATAAAGATGTCAGACATTATACAGCATCATTTTATGTAAGTGGTACATTTTTTTTAAAGCCATTTTATTGCTAATAAACATGTGCATATAGCTAAGGCGTTGACGGTTGATTGTTCCAATGCAATTACTGTTACTACATGTCGTGGTTGCACTTCGCTAGACCATAGCCACGTGGTCGCCACACACTTACGATCTCCAGAGTCTGTGTGTTAACAAGAACCAGCGGGAACTCGATGATTTCGTGCAGGAAGTCGGAGGGGTTGTCTTCTTCACACGTCGCCTCGAAGTCCACCACGCAGATGAAGTCGTAGTAGGTGTCAGTGGCACCCCCTGCTGACACCGTCTGCAGCAGCTTCTGTTTCTTGTAGTGGCTCTTGAGTCTCTTCTTCATTACGTCTTTCACACCTCTGTTTTGTTTAGAAACACACAGACCTGTTTATGTACATGTAATAGGCCAGGGGAGCCAATGGACTTATTATTTCGCTGTGCTGAGTGTTGCACTGAATAAAACATGTTTCAAGGGTCAAGGAGCTAAGGGAGGGGAGGGGCTGAGAGGAGGCTGACATTAGCTCATTAACATTAGTGACACACAAGTAGATTAAAAGTACAGTTGGAAAACAGCCAGGGATTGTGTCAACATTAACACTAGCATTGATGTGTCTTATTACAGTCCTATTACTTATTCTCATTACAGCTAAAAATAAAATAAAGCAAATGTGTCCAATATTACTTCATCTTACTCATTCCCAAGCCACTTCAGCCTTGAAAGTTAGCAATCCTGCAGTTTACCTTTCAGGGTTTTGTCCCTTTATGCTATATTGCATCATAAAAGGCACAGACGCATTGCCGCTGAATTATCCTTAGATATACAGTTAAAAACAAACAAGTGTGCCATTTTTTAACACTGTTGAGGAACTGTTGAGGAACTTCAGAACTGTGAATCCAAAACGTCATTCATTCAGTTACCTCGTGTCCAGCTTTAGATCTTCAAGTTTGAGTCGTAGTTCATCCTTGCTCATGCGGTTAATGTGGCCATTGGCCAGGGCGATCTCTTTGTACACCGGATCACTGAAGTCGCCTGTAGGTTGGAACGATTGTGGTCCTTGAAGGCCTGATCCATCCGTAGTAGTACTAATCCTACAAGGATTTGCCTGGTGGTGTAAATAGAAAAAAACTCAAACACTAAACAGAAACTGCATTACAATAAGTAACCACGGCATTAGCCCAGGGCTAGTCTTCATTATTTTTGAAGTATTAACCGATGAGGGGAAATTCATAAAAGATTGACACAACTGCGTATACGTTTACAAACTAAATCATTATTCAATTATTAAACAGCTGCTTGCTGTTTCTACTGACATTTTATTTTTAGAGCTACGGTATTCACGTATACGTTATGGACCTATTATCTGCTCTGGCTAGATTATTGTGCTGAGACATGCCATAATATAAATGGTAGCACTATTGCTAACGATACCATCAGATTGCTAATACCTACCTTTTCACTTTCCTTTGGGTTAGACATCTTCAAAATGACATTCTTATCATTTATATTCTCCTTGTGTTCATCCATGAGCTGTAGCAAACAATCACATACACAGATGTGCAGTCTTTAGCTAACGCGAGCTAACAGAGCAGAGAACGAGGTTTTCCGTTGAAAGTGATCTCAAGGCTAAAAACAAACCAAAAATAAAACAGATCGGTTTACTCCTATCTTTAGAATGATATTAAAAATACTTGCGCCCAGGTTAAGTGGTTGTTTAATGCGCTGAGCACAGACAGGGTTGAGTCGGGCGGGCAAGATAGAAAGAAATTTCATTGGCGGCTGAAATTACGACGTCCGCTTAACTAGGAAGTTGACGATTTATTTTATTATTTATTTACGGTTTATATTGTTTAGCGTGGAATCTGATCACAGTAACCCAGTCAAACCCATTAACACCATCAGTGATATAAATGTGTTTTATTTGTTTATAATATTCACTATTTAATAAACACATTTATAACAACAGGAGCATGTATAGTAGCTTACCACTTCTGCACAAATACCACTAGATGGCAGCACATTTCACAGACTGTCCTTATTAACAGACTCGCAGAGCCAGACTTAACCTTCTTGACATACACGACCACGGACCTAACTCAATGACCAAGTCTGACGTTTTCATTGGAAAACTAAAGACAGATGTTTGATTACTTTTACATATATTGTAAATCTGTACGTAAGTACTTATTTAAAATGTTCAATTAATTATGAGTAAATGAAACACTAGGCTTCTAGAATCGCACTGGAAATTAGGACTTGAGTGAAGTTATTTCATTTGAATTTCTTTTCACATTTCAAGATGATGAAATAGTAGCTCAAAATAGTCCCAAGCCATAACATACATAAAACTGCTCCTGTAATTCACTCTCTACACAGTAGGATAGAGCAAAATTAGAATCAACAAATCGAGACCAATGAGAACTGGTAACACACAGGGACGATTTGACAATTACATATTGCCAGTAAAAATTACATATACACACGAAAGACAGCTTTAGTAATATCAAGAACTACTGAATGTGAATAAAATATATCAAAATATAGATATTTTACATAATGAAAGCCTCATTAAGATTAAATACAAAGTCTGAAAATGTATCATCTTGGCCACGTTTCCAGCGCACATGCATGTACACACGTTCCTGAATCTACTCAATATCAACAAACCAAATGCTAGTGATGCTATCACACATTTCTAATTTTCTTCTTGCCTGTGGGGATTTTGGTTGGAGGTAGGAGGTTGACAGGGGGAGCACCTAGCTTCTTGTGCTTGGCCTTCCTGACTTTATCCTTGATTGCCTCAATGTCTATCTTCCCTTCTGATGGAGCTTTGCTGGTCTTCACCATCGGCTTCTCTTTGGGAGGAATAAAAGCTTGAGCCCTCTCCTCTTGGCGCTTGGTGTGCTTCTCTGCTTGCTTCACTTTCTTCTCTTCAATCCTCATCCTCTTTTTGACACTAGCCCTCAGGAAGAACTCCCCCGTGGCCAGCTCTCTGTCCACCTGGTTCTCAGGGGGCTGTGGGGGGAATGGCGTGTACTCCTTTTTCACGCTCTTGTTTTTGGGCTGTTTGCGCTTGGTCAGGTTGTTGTGGCGGAAGTTGGGCAGGAAGCGCTCCCAGCTTTGAGTTCTCAGCTCCTGGTCTTTACAAAGCTCCCGTTTGATCATTAGGGCCTTGATGTTGTAGATGGGGTGGATGTTTTTCATTGTGTCCATGACCACATTGCGCACCTCTTTTAGGCCGTTGAAGGGCCCAAGAGCTGATACGGTGTTACCCTGGACCATCACGTAACAGTTGGTCAACAGCTCCAACGCTTTAAGAGTGGAGCCTTTGGGGCCAATGAGCCTCTGTCTCCGCTTCACAAAACGTTCCCTGTTCCTCACCAGGGTTCCGATCTTTATGATGTCACAAGCCACATCGTCCTGTAGTATCCGCACCGCCTGGTCGAACGGGACACTCCTGGCCAACAGCTTGATGAGGTCTCTTCCCCGTACAATAGCGTAAGGGTCAAAGGTTTTCTTCGTGGTGTTGACGGTCAAGCTACCTTCAATCAGATCCAGGGTTCCATTGATGTGTACCTCTGCCAGGGCTTTCTGCACGAGTGGCCAACATTCTTTTAGATACGCTTCTCTGTACTTGGGGAAGAGGGTGGCGAAGCTACTTTCCTCCAGGAGACCTTTGGGGTTATGTTCTTTTGTGAACCCTGGCTCTTTCCACCCATCAGGTACTGTGAGAAGGTCTGCTTCATCTACTTGATTTTGATTTTTTTTCGATTTTTTCCCCAAACGCGGTCCACTCACGCTGTCTTCTTTCACGGAGGACGCCATTGCTGTCGAATGTCGAACATAAACCGGTTATGTAACGTCTACTTCCTTCTATCGAACCTGGCGGTACCGCCACCTGGCGCCCCTATTGAGTAATAGCATTGCTCTATTATAAGAATAACTGCACATTTAATATTGATTCAATATGAAACCAAAAATGTTAGTTTTTAGGCTGATGCGTTCTTACTTTTTTAAGTAAAGCATATGAATGGCTGTTGGTATCCATAGAATTATAGCAAAGATATTGGACCAATATAGTATCCACTTTATTCTTGATCGGAGATATTTCCCATAATTCAGTATGCATGTTCTTATGAAGGCTATGACTTTTTTACTAGTTTGACTTCTATTTGGAAATGATGTATGTGTGGTTTCTTATTATAAACATCTGCGTTTGTGGATGTAATATTTTCCAAGTCCTATTTATCCGTCTTATCTTAGAAAAACAAAATATTCTTTTTTGTAGCTATACTGAATCATTCACAAATAAATAGATGTTCTGTATTTGTCCAAAACAAATTTTGTATAGAAATCATAAAATAAAGTTTCACTATTACAAAACATGCAGTTTTTTAATAATTTCTGAATTTCAAAAGCATTTGCTAATGGGTTAAATTAAATGTATAGGCCTACTTTTAAAATAAACGTCTCTAGTGTTTTTGGTAATACAGTATGTCGTATTGACAATCCACACCAACCTCCAATTTGACTTAAAGTCTATTATTTTATGCTGTTCACATGTATCAGACGTTCAGCACAGAGTTGCTTATGTGACATAGTGAGAAGAGGCTGAAACTAGACCTATATGTTGAGTATAGTCTCAGCATCTCCCGTCCATTAGCAATATACGTCATATATGCAACTCTGCAAAACTCTTAAGGTGGACCACTTTCCAGAAGTAAGGAAGTCGATTTTCATTGGCTGTTGCATTGTCACTCACAAAGTCTGTATCTGTAATTCCGGTGTGACGCTAGTGCGGTGATTTATTTACTATTTTCATTGTTAAATGTATTCTAAGCAGCAACAGCAGCCTAACAGATACAGTAAACGGGAAAACCGCGAGTTTATCAGCTAATTCCTCTGTATAAGTTCAACGCCTAACTTTGTCAATGAGTTACGTATAGTTTATCCTTATTTACAATCTTTCTTATAGGCTATGTCCGTTTTTTGGAAGGATAATGTAGCCTGTAATGGATGAGAATACTGTAATTTAGCACCGATGGCAAACAAAGAACCAGGATAAATTTAAGAAAAATGTGATTTTATTTTTCCTCATACAGTATGAAAAGAAACTCAAACTGAGAAAAATCAACATGGCGATCCAATGCATGTATTCACAAGAACACATTAACACAACAGGGAATAATGATACACACTCGAAGAAGAACGGCTGAGACAGCTAAATGGGAAAACGCCATTAACAGACATGGACTTCTTAGAGACAAAACACAGAACATTGAGCACGGGTAAATGCATTAGATGCGCTGAAATGTCATCAGGCTTGTAATATCCAACGCCATTATCACAGTGAGCCGCACGAAGCTCAAACAGGCTCCTTGCACAGAGAGCTTTTTATGCTGCATGACAAAAAGTCAGTTCAATAAAATCAATATCGTGATTTTGCATGAAACAACCATTGTAGATTATGAATGAATTATTTAGAATTTAACGATCAAATCTGGAGCACTGGTTCCACAATGGCGAAAAGCGACACATGTAGGTTATATGAAGGCCTACTCTTTGTCCAATCAGAAGTTTCCATTGCATTCCGCATTGAGTGCACTGCCGTTCCTGACTACTCTAATCTCAATTATGCTTTAAAAGCAGCGGCAATCAAAACACCACAGGCGGTTCTCAGTACTAGTTACACTATGAACGCCCCAAACCAACAAAAAGCACATGTACAGTAGCCTATATATACACACACAGGCAGGCACACACAACAGATAGGTCTACAGACACACACAAAGACATGTAAGGAGTCCTATTCAGCGTTCTGTAGCTCACGTAGACTATAGGCTTAAAATGATACATTGACAAAACATCAGCACATAAATACAGTACAGTGACAGTATGGATGGATCAGCCTTCAGGCATGTTTCTGTGCGTGCAAGTTAGTATTTAAAGTATGCTAACTGTATGCTAGTGATTTGTGATCACTGGCATACAGTAACCTCTAGATACAGTGCTATCCTGATCCAGTGAGCGTCAGGTTGACTTCACCACGATATCCATCCGTGCAGCTTGGAATCATGTGTGCTTCAGTCAGAACCAATCGGCGTTGTACGTACTGGCAGCTGTGGGCGTTTGGTGTAACGTTAACGAACGGTGTCAGACAATCACCGTCACTTTATCCAATCACAAGTCTTTTTTGTAAGTGCCTGACCTTTTATAAACAGTGTCAATGGACGATATCCCAGATGGGTGTATATAACAAACCCAACTGGCGTGTGTGTACAGTACAATGAAGCTTAATCTCTCGATGTTTACATAGTTTCTGGTGGCGTAAACATTGTGACGCACATTTCTTGTTCTGCAAAATCATTTTAAAATATATTTATTTGGGACACACATGAGAATTCAAGAAATGTATGAACTGCAATGAATATGATATTCTTTTTAAAGAAAAAAAAAAAAAGTGGTTTCTTTCCCCTAAATATCAATACATTTAAATAAGTTAAGTTTCAGTGGAAACTTTTCACATCTTAAAAGGGTAACAGTAAAGTGATGAAGAGTGTTATAACTACATGTGGAAAACTAATGTCAAATAGGCTTCATTTTGAAACGCATCTCCCAAATAAATGTACCTCAAATACAACATTTTGCACAAGAAATGCTTCAATATGTCCACATGGCAAATCATACCATTTATAATTCCCTTCTTTCTGTAGGTATGTGTTGTTCGAAGGTCAACTTTTATGGCAGGAAGCTTATCACCCAGCCGCGGTTGCCCCGTGTGAAAATAAACCAGAGGTCTAAACCCCCCCTCCGGGAGCGGTTGCCGTCTCCCAACAAACAAGCCCAAAGCATCTAGTCAGCATATCAGCAGGAACATCCAATATACCCAGTATCAATCAGTCTTTTGCCACCATGTTTACTGTCCAGCACAAAATACACGTTGACGTTCTGTTTAGTACTGAGCCAGGTCTGTTGTTGTTTTCTGGGAGGCGTACTCAAACATAGGCTAGTACCAAAGTAGGGTTAGCGCCCCCTCTCCTATAACCCCCAACACGTCCAGACCCAGAGGCAGTGGCCGGACACAGGAGTATCACTGTTAGGGTGACATGTAAACCCCCCTTTCCCCTCGTCCCGCGTCTCCGCGGCGACTGCGGCGCAGGCTCCCGATCCTCCGGGTCTCAGGGGGGCAGTAGCGTGCGCTCCAGCGTGCGTGTCAGCTGGTCCCAGCCGCGCCACAGCAGCGCCAGAAGAGACACGCCCACGCAGGTGAGCGCCAGGTGCAGCCGGCTCCGTAGCAATGGGGCGCTGAACTTGGCCGCCGTGGAGACGCACACCAGGATCACCGTGACGATGGCCAGCATGATGTTGATGCACTTGCCCAGCAGCACCTTGGCCTCCGTGTTTTCCAGCTGCACCGTCTGCTGCTGCTGCTGCTGGATCTCTAGCTTGGAGACCCTGGTCTGACACGCTTCCAGGACCTCCTGCACACACACACACACACACACACACATACACACATCAATACACCTGGTCTGACACGCTTCCAGGACCTCCTGCACACACACACACACACACACATACACACATCAATACACCTGGTCTGACACGCCTCCATTTCGTTAGTTTTCTTCACGATTAACCTGGCTCCTGGCACAAAAACGTTTGGGAACCCCTGATCTAGAACACGCAGTGCAGTGCTTGGGGACCACTGGACTACAACATCATGCAGCGTAGTGGGTCTCCAGAAGGGGGCGCTGTGCTCTAAGGTACCTGGATGTCCCTGGCCCTCTCGTAGGCCTGGTAGGCCACCTTCTCCTCCACACTGGCCAGCTCGTGCTTCAGGTTGATGGTCTCGTGTTGGTGGAGCTCCGTCAGGTCGTTGAGCTGGTCCTCCAGACGTTCGTACCTGCCGCGCACGCATGCACGCACACACACACACACACACACAGGACATTAGCATAAGAGATTATGCAGCGCTCAAATGAAACTTGTGAACTCGAAGCTTTATGAAAAGTTCCACTTAACGACGTTGTGAATCCCACAAGACATTGACATCACATGACATTAGCGTTACTGTAAAACACACACACACACACACACACACACACAAAGCTACACTAGATACTGCCAGGCAGCAGGTGAGCACGGGGAGCAAAAGAGGCATTAGGTGAAAGCAATGAGTGTGTGTGGGCGTGCAGCATGGCAGCTGGCAAAGTGTTTTGGACTCGGCTAACTCCAGACTAGGCTCCAGCGCTCGTCGCCACTCAAGCTAGCTATTTGTAGCCAATACGAGTTTAGCAAGTGAGGCCTTCTTTGATTCAGAAAAAAAAAACCACACAGTAGGGTATATACAGTAGTCAGCAATACGCAAGCTAATTGTAAGTTAATACGCATTTTGTCAAATTCACCAAATATCTCCTTGAATTTCTTTCCGTTCGCTGTGCGTGCTGACTAAATAATACGATACGTCTACCCAGCCCTGGCTCTGTAAATAGGAACATAATACCAGTGTTGAACACCACTCGCAACAACAAAGCCACTTGGCTTCACAATGTGTTTCAATGTGTGACGGACGGAGCGTCTGAGGGGGTTTGTTTGAATAAAGTTCTGGAGAATAACTAACCCTGCCTTTAAAGGCACCCAGCTGGGGATTTCTGAATGGATCACCACCCTGGTTCTTTGCTATTTTAAAATAATAAAATCTAGCTTGTAGTTTATAGCGACAACCTCGATTTAAATGAACTGATTATAATTCAATCAGATGTAATTAGTGTTTAATAATAGTCCTTATTTTGTTATATGGCAAAGATTGAAAAAAACATTTTGTGTGTGGTTGTGTGTGTGTGTGTGTGTGTGTGTGTGTGTGCCTGTGTGTGTGTGTGTGTGTGTGCACTGCAGGCTGACCTGTATTTCTCCTCCTGCTGTGTGTGTGTGTGTGCGTGCCTGTGTGTGTGTGTGTGTGTGTGCACTGCAGGCTGACCTGTATCGCTCCTCCTGCAGTGTGTGTGTGTGTGCGTGCCTGTGTGTGTGTGTGTGTGCACTGCAGGCTGACCTGTATCGCTCCTCCTGCAGTGTGTGTGTGAAGTAGCTGTAGTCCCTCTTGAACTGCCCCTTGAGCGCCTCCATGTGGTCGGCGAGGTGCGCCTGCGCCTCCCTGATCTCCCGCACCACCTCCAGCACGTCCCCCAGCCTCCCCTGGGAGCCCCCGGCCCCGGACCCCACCCCCGACCCCCCCGCATGGTTTCCGTTGGAATCGGCGGACGCCGACGACCCGGTGGAGCACTCGTCGTCGCTGGGGTACTTGGTCGCCTTGGCGACCGCGTTGGCGCTGCCGCTCAGCGCCCGGCTTCCGCCGCCACCTTCGGCGTCCCCGTGGAACCCCGCCCCCGTCTCCATGGAGCTCTTGAGGTGGGCAATGTTGTCAGCGCTGCCAAACTTGTTGCGGATGAGGTTGGCGAAGCCACGCGACCGATTGAAGAAGAAGGGCGGCGTCAGGCCGGGCCCTGCTGTGCGAGCCTTGTCCAGCGCCGGGGGCGGGGGGCCCGCAACGCCACTCAGGTCACGCAGGCTGCCCTCCTTGCTGTGCGTCCCTGATGCCTGGGGAGGGGTCACACACCAGCAGAACAGCGTTGTTATAGAACGTTGTGTTGTTCTTCACTAGAACATGTTGTTATTCACTATTGTTCACAGGAACATTGTGCTGTTCACTAGAGAACATTGTGTGGTTTCTAGAACTGTGCATCAAACCATCTAGCAAGGTAATATCTGAGCCAATGGTTTGGTTTTCAGAGTATGAGGGGTTGCCCTGTGTCTCTATTCCAAACAGTTTCCAAGGACGACTTCCCAGATCCACGTGCCCTGACGAAGGCCTTAATGGCTAAAAGGTATGCTCTTTTTATTGTTACTATGACTTCGTAGCCATGTGAGATTAAATGCTTTTTAAATGCATTACCCTCAAGTGCCTCAGATGCTTTTTAACAGATATTCAAGGATCTATTCAACTATGAACCATTTTCAAGGATCCCACAGGGACGCCTTTTAAAGTCCACGCAGCACTCTATGCAATCTGTTTTACTTTTCTGTCCAGATGGTTCCTGAACCATCTGACAGGGACGAACCGTCTGGCGGGGGTCCAGCAAGCGACCTCTGACCTTGTCCTTGTCCTTGGTGGCCTGCCTGCCGCAGCCCTCGGCCTCCTTGGCGCGGCGGTGGTACTGCTCCAGCTTGCGCTGCAGCCGCACCATGGTGCGGGCCGAGCGCTGGTTCTTCTTCTCGAAGACCTGGCGTATGCGCGCCATCTGCTGCTTGTCGGCGCTGTTCACCAGCTTCAGGTACTCCACCACGTTCTGGTCGCAGGCCGTCTGCTCCACCTTGATCTGCTCCGTCACCTGCAGGGGGCGACAGAAGTGAGAAGTGCGTTCACAACGGCCACAGGTTATTTATTTTAAATACGGGGCGTAACGGGACTTCTGGCGCAATGTGTGGTCTATACTGGATGTTACTCTTTTGGGAAAATAAACTATAAAAAATGAAACGATGTTGAATCTGATATTTTTAATCCTCGTTGGGACAATAAAAAAATGTGCCTGTAATGTTGAATATGACATGATAGCATTTAAAGCCTATATATGGTCATCGTGACGTAACAACTCACATGATCAAAACAAAAACATCAGCATCCAGGCGCGGCCACGGTAACATGCACACACACACACACACACACACACACACACACCTTGAGAATCTTCTGCTGCAGGCTGTCGATGCCCAGGGGGCCCTTGGTGAAGTCCAGGCCCACCCCCCCTTCCCCCGCCCCGTCCAGGTTGGATTCCGAGCCTCCCCGACGCATCGCCATAGGAACGCTCAGCACGTTACCGTCGTAGACGCCCCGCTCCGCCTGCAGGAACGCACACACACACACACATATGCATAAACACATATGCACAAGCACACATACACATGCATAACCTTGAATAAAATGGAAAACGTGTAGAATCTGATCATTATAATTTACAGTAACTTCTGAAACAGCGCTAGCCTTGAAAAGTCATTCAGAAAGACAAGAGTTTGCAGGTGTTCAGGGTTAATGTATGTATTTGCACCACAGCCTTGACAATGAGCCTCTGTTCCCGGTGGAACCAGAGACAGCTAAATAAATCCCCATAATGTCAATGAGTGAAGCAATGTGTAGCCTGAAGCACCATAAAACAGCCTCTAATGCCTCTGGTGCTGAATCAACCCAGTTTGCATTGACAATAGCAAACGCTTACATGAAACAGGCTAATATATTACTATGTGGTACTGTACCTCTTGTTGCCACGGCAGCCAAGCGCAAATTGAATCAAAGAGCACAAGATAACAAGAAAAAACACACAATGCCCTCGATGTGGGGTGGGAGGGAGTGGGGGATAAATAAGAAACATTACGACTCTACGCACACCTTTGTCTGTAGCAGATGTATAATATCAGACCGTACAATATGTCATTAGAAACAGACGCTTTGAAGTCGCCAAAACGCTGGATAGGAAAGCCAAAGCGGTTAGTGCTATACGTTCTCACGGCTATAAGCCGCTGGCTTACAGCTTTGTGCATAATGGCTACTTTTATGTTAACAGTGTTTATTTCTCCAACGCAGTGCGACAAGCCGTCATCTGCTGACCAATGCGACCAAAGGTGGCGAACAGGGCAAGCTCACAGCCGGCCAGCTCACTCTGCCCAGAACGTCCCACGTAACACAACGTCTGCTGTTCGCCTGCCTCTCTCTCTCTCTCTCTCTCTCACTCTCTCACACGCACGCACGCACACACACGCGCACACACACGCGCACACACACGAGCACACACGCGCACACACACACATGCGCACACACGCGCACACCAGCGCACGCAGAGCCAAACACAAAGACTTAAGACCACCGCCTTCACCACTGGAACACACAGGACAAACTGTATTTACACATACACACTAGTGGTGCACAATATACCGATTCAATATCGTTATCGCAATATCACGTTGCGCAATATCATATAGAAAATGTTGCAATATTCAGTTCATTTTGTGGAGAGATGCGTCCATTGGCTGTTTGGCTTAGTTGTGTTTAATTTAGACAGAAGTAAGATGTGTGGCTGAGGAAGCTCATGACATAATAGAGATCGAAAATAAATATCAGTGGCCAAA